>CATKHJ010306660.1:0-14240 GCA_949750685.1 Vernicia montana
CCACTACCTCTACCACCTCCTTCGTTACCTCCACTACCACTTCCACCACCACCATCACCACCACCACCATAACCATAACCACCACCTCCACCTCCACCTCCACAACAACCACCACCACCTTCACCTTCATCACCGTTACCATTATTTTTTATATCATAACAAACCATCATCATCACCACCATTATCATTATTATTAAATGAACAAATTTTTTATATTTTAAAATTAAAAATAGTTTTTAAATCATAACAAATAAATGCGTTTTCTACTCATTTTTCATTTTTTTTAAATGAAAACTTTTCATTTTCAATGAAAACTAGAAAATGAAAATAGAATTTTTTTTTTTTGGTAAGTAAACATGCCCTAAGATTTCAAGTGAATAAATTCTACAAAATTAAGAAGATTTCAAGTCAATAATTTTTAAGTATTATATGTTGTGTCTATTATAATTTTTCTCACTACACTATTAATTTTTTTTATTAATACTATTGATTTTTCTAAACAAATATAAAAAATTATTTAATTAACATTGTATAAAAAAATGTGAAAAATATAAAAAAATATTATGAAAATTCACCAATCAAATGTCATAATAGATGACAGAAAAAGAATTTCTTAATCAACATTAATCCATGGATTTATATTTTCAAGCCTTAAAATCTTCGTGAATGAAGACAAACAAATCGCGTATAATATATAATAAGTAGTTTAATTATTATTTATGTATAATCTTTTAAGAATTTTATTTTTTTTATAATAGTTGATTGAAATCCTATTATAATAATAATTAAGAGCATTTTTGTATATTAATATATTTTCTCCTCTTCGTACATTTATATATATATTATAGATAGATAAATAAATATAGATAAATGCATGATTAATTGAATTTTGACCACAAACACATGATATAAATTATAAATATGCTGATAAAGAACCTGTACCTATGTGGCAAAAAATTAAGAAAACAACCTTAGTCCTACCTTATTTGATTCGGAGAATTTTGATTTAGAATTTATGATAAGAAATGATTTGATGTTTATTGACATAATACATCTACCGAATCCATATATATATGCTTTTCTTTATTTTCATCTTTTTAATTATTAGTAAATGAATAATTCACATTTATATTGTTCTTATATTAATGTCATTGGTCTTTTTCTAATTCTGTCTTTTTCCTTAATGGTGTGCTATTCAATCAATTTGTGGAAGAACGGTCAAATACATATATAGTGGTTAAAATAAATTGAAGTGAAATTGAAGTAAAATTGAGATCCTTTTTGAAAATGTCATAAAGAAAACTATTTGTTTTAATATTTTTTTATTTTATGTTTCAATGCGGAAATAATTATTAAAAGATCTTCACTATATATATAACAATTCAAATATTAATTACAATTAGATTCTTTCAATTAGAATTTATAATGTGTGTGTACTGTGTATATATACATATAACTTAATATATCTAAATTTTGTTAATTGAGATCGAATAAAATAATTTTTCTCAAATTCTTCAATTGTGGGAGTTATATGTTACGTGTATTACTGAAAGAAATACTAGAATTATTATAAGTTTATGAATGTAAAATTAAGTAGTTGCATTATGATGCCAAGAAATTAAAATCATAAATTTTTTATAGTAAAATTTAATTTGTTGCTAAAAAATTATCAATAGCGATAATTTTTTTCTTCCAAAAAATTTATATGATTTATAATTATTTAACATTAAAAAATATATATAATGTATGAAAATTTTAAATTTCTTTAGTGGATAATCTTTCTTTTCTAATATTCAAAAAGAAGATTCCTCACGAGAGAGTTGTATCATTTGTCCACTTTTAAATTATAAGTGATTTGAACTTAACCATTAATAGTATATTTGGTACATTTTAAGATTTGAAAATATAATTTAATTTTTCGCTTTGATATATAAATAATCTATTTTTATTTTTATTTTTTTACATTTGAATAATTTGAATAACTCCAATTTTTATTGACATAATATATATTTTTAAGTATGATTATCAAACTAATCAATAAATTCTATTTAATTATTTAAAAAATAAACTTAAAAATGAATATTTAAGGTGTACCAAACAAGTCCTAAGTATATTAAGGCACTAATTCATTAAATTGATATGTTAATATAGAATATCCTTAACAAAACGTGTAAATTAATATAGAATTCTAATGGAGAACTCTGAGAGCCGCTCCTGATGTGTGCTAATTTTATATGCATTACTAGGTACAATTACAATAGAAAATTCATGCATTTAGAATTATTTTAAGGTCATTTCATTGTGTTAGTTCATATTTGTAGAATTTGAGGAAGGTTTGTGAGATTATTGCAAGTTTTAGTTTATTTTGGAAAGCATAAAAAAAGTTGGAATGGAAGCTGGAAGCTGTCGCGGCCGCTATGCATGTGGAGAGGCGCTACACTAGAAAGTAAAACCTGTGGCGTCCGCTACGGGCTTGTAGCGGACGCCACAGAGACTGACCTGACATTTAAGAACTATGGAGCGGACGCAACAAGCTTGTAACGGGTGCGACAATTTTACAGTTGGCAATTTCTATTCTGATTTTTTAACCCTAAAACAAAGCTTTTTGTCCAAGAACCAAGAGGAGACCACTAATTCCTCTATAAAAAGGAAGATAGAGAAGCAACTCTAAGGGCAAAAAGGAGAAGTTTTGGAGAGATTTGGAAGGAAATTAAGTCAAGAAGAATTCAAAAATTGAAGATTACAAGATTGAAGATTAAAAGACTGTTCCTTCTTATTTTCTCTTTTCTTGTACTTATGATTTCTTCTTCTTCTTTATGCTTTGTGATTGCTCAAACCATGTCTAACTAGATCTATAGTTAGGGATTAATACTTTGAAACACAATTTCATACTAATTATCTATTAAATCTAAGTCTCTATGATATGTAATATTTGTTATTCTTTATGCTTAGTTTTGTTTGATCACCAAAATTATGAACTTAGTTGTGTTATGCATTGAGAGATGGTAATACAATTGATTTACAAATACTTGTTTAATTGCTAATTGATAAGATATTATAATTGATGATTAGATATCTTTAGGGTTTGCTTAAAGTCATATTTGGGTAATTATGATAATTTGATTAGATAGAATTAATTAAGTTGTTTTGCGATTGCTTAAATTTTGGTTTAGTTGGTTAAATATTCGAGAGAGTTTAATCAATGCTATTGGATAAATTGGATCATATCATGACTTAGAACTTATAGGTAATTGATTAATTGAGTGTGAATAAGTGTTAATCCCTAGCAATTTAATTATTATTGTTAAATCTCTTAATTAAATCTTGTGCTTAGATTATTGTTAATATTAGAGTTAATTTGCTAAATTTTAATTAAAATTAAATTGAAGCTTTAAACAAAAGAAAGAGAATAAATAGGTGGATAAACCATTAATTTTCATGGGAACGATACTCTACTCATTCTATATTACTTGTGAACTCCGTGCACTTGTGGATTTCTCCCAACACTCCCAGGAGGAGTCCAACCAGCTTGAACGAAGTAGCAAGAAAATTAAGAGGTAGAGTCCCTCGAATGAAGGGGAGACAGAGGACTTAAGTCAAGTTCCAGAGACGGCAATGGAGGTAGAGAATAAAACAATAGAGGCTACTCCGGCTGTGAATCAATAACCAGCAAAACCGGTATCCTTTAAAGACACTTTGATGGGGGTTGCCTTGCCTAACGTGGATGTTTCTGACAGTGAAGGTTATGATGAAGAGGATTATTGTGAGTATGATTCTGAGGATGAGGAATGTCCTGTAATCAAGCTTAGGAGTGAAGAAAAAAAGAGATTAAGACACTGATGGAAGCTAACCCTCATTGTCAAACTCTTGGGAAGAATAATAAGGTATAAGTTTCTTGAGCGTAGACTCTTGCAATTGTGGCAGCCTAAGTCATTTATGAATATTGTTGCCATAGAAAATGATTTTTTTTTTGGTAAAATTCATTTATGAGGAAGATTACAAATATGCTTTGTATGAGGGACCTTGGATGATAGCGGATAACTACCTAAACATAAGAACATAGGTTTCAAATTTTGAACCAACAGAGGCTAAAATTGATAGGGTCATGGCATGGGTTCGCTTCCCTTGCCTTCCAATCGAATATTATGACAAATCGTTCTTATTGAGAATTGGTGAACGTATTGGGAGACCTATTCCAGTGGATATAAATACTAGTGATGCTTATAGGGGAAAATTCGCCAGAATATGTGTAGAACTGGACCTAAACAAGCCTCTTCTTTCTAAGTTTCAGTTGAGATGAAGAGTTAGAAAGATTGAGTATGAAGGCATTCATTTAATTTGTTTTGAATGTGGGAAATTTGGCCACAAGAAGGAGAAGTGTCCTGATATTTTGAAATCGAAGAGGGGAAAACCACCAAACGTGGCAGAGCCAGAACATGTCGGTGAGGCCCATAATCAGAATCTTGATGATCTTGCTAATTCGTAAGTCTTGGCTAGATATGGGCCGTGGATGGTGGTATAGAAAAAATCACTGAAGATTGATAAAAAGGCTGATAATAAGGCAAAATTTTTTGCATGGAAAGGCAGATAATAAGGCTAATTTTTTGCATGGAAATTATGGGGTCAGAATGCCAACTGGAGGAAGAGGCCGAGGAAACAAAGATTTGTCTTATAAAAAAGATAGATTCTTTGGAGACAACTCTAGATATGATGTGCTGGCTATGGATAGGGCTTAGGATTTGGAGGCCCACTTGGATAATAACTTTGCTCTTAATTCCAAATAGATTACTGAGGGCCACAATGGAAACAACAAAGCTCTATTAGATAAGCCTAATTCTAAGGGTAAGGGCAAGAGACCCATTGTCCAAGTCCAAGAGCTTAATTCCTCTAATGACCAAGAGACCAATACTTTGTCCAAAATTGAAACCCACCCCGAGAAAGCTATTACTAGTCCTAAAAAAATTCTCTCTTGTCAAGCAGCCGTTGCACGAGAACACACACTGGTATTTGGGCACAAAGGAGTGTCTGAAACAAATAAAATGGTTGTATCAAATCAAGATAAGGAAGGCACTTCAAATGGTATCATCATAGACCAAGATGGGGTGCCAAATATAGGCAAGGATCTCCAATTCTCTCACAAATTCGATCCTTTAGATGATAAAATTGTTTCTTTGGAGGATGTGGATGATAGTGAGTATGATGAAGATAAAGACTTTCAGGATCATATGAGTGAAGGGTTGGGGGGCAAGATGGAGCACACCATTTAGTGTATGTCTCAGTTTGCTTTTGTTTTTTGTTTTTGCTTCCTTTTTTATTGGTCTGGTTCTCGAGTTGAAATGTGATTGAGTCTTCTTTTAATCTTAATTTAATTTTTTCATGATTAAAAAGCTGATTGTTTGGAATTTCCAAGGTGCGACATCTAAAGAATTTGATAGTGTTGAAGTTTATTATTTCTCTCCATAGACCCAATATGTTGGGTCTTATTGAAACTAAAACCAGTGGGTTGAACGCTGATCAAATCTATCAGAAAATTGGGTATGATAACTGGGTTCGAGTAGAAGCATTGTGTTTTAGTAGAGGGATTTGGCTTTTCTAGAACACTAATGTGGACATCTCTATTGAGAGAACTCACCCCCAGTTCATTCATTGCAGAGTGTTTACTAACCATTCCCATCACTGGAATCTTTTTATCGTGTATGGTAGTCCCACTAAAAGTCTTCGTAGATTGCTTTAGCAAGACCTTACTAAGGACAAGCTAAATGTCTAGAATCCTTGGCTGATTGTTGGTGATTTTATCATTGTTCTCTCATCTTCTGAAGTTAGTAATGAAGCTAGCTTTTCTATCAACATAAGCTCTCAGTTTAGTCAATGGATGTTTCGTGAGGGCCTTATTGACTTGGGGTTCTCTGGTTTGAAATTTACTTGGTCTAGAGAGAGTGGGTCTCACTATCACAAGAGTGTTAGGCTTGATCATGGGGTTTGCAATGTAGCTTAGAGTGAGTTTTTTACAGATGTCTCTATTATTCATCTCCCTAGAAACCACTATGATCATAACCCATTATGGTCTCTTTGGATCAGCCTAATATTAGTAAACTTTCTCGTTCTTTCAGACTTGAGGCTGTATGGTTTATGCATCAAGACTTTCATTATATGATTGCCAATAATTGGAAAGGCAACGTGGATATTATGGAAAATACATCGAACCTGGCTAGTGTTATGTCTGAATGGAACACAAATTGCTTTGGCAATATCTTTAAGGGAAAGCGGAGAATTTAGGGGAGGCTAGTTGGTGTCCAAAAGATCCTCGATTCAAATCCTTTCTCTAGAATTCATGAGTTGGAGGTGAAGATAAAAGAAGAGCTCGATATGGTGCTTAAATAGGAAGAGATTTTATGGTACCAAAAGTCAAGAGAGGAATCGATTAGCTTAGAAGACAGGAACACAAAATTTTTCCATTTGTCAACTATTATTCGGAGGGGGTAAAAACTATATTAAAGGGCTCAAGGACGCAGACAATGAGTAGGTTTGGGATCAACAGAAGCTACAATGTATGGCTCAGGATTTTTTCAAGAAATTGTATATTGGAGATTTTGAATAGTCTATTGTTTCTATCAATTTGCCTTCAGGCCTTTTTCCGAGAATTGAGTAAGAACCAAATTGATTTTCTTAATTTGAGATTTTCTAAAGAGGAGGTCAAAAATGCTATTTTTGACAGGAGTCCTTGGAAGGCTCTTGGTCTTGATGGCTTTCATGCAAGCTTTTTCTAGAAATTATGGCCAGTGGTGGACAATTCGGTGTGTGAATTTGTGTTGAATTTCTTAGATTCTGGGCATCTTCCTGATAAAGCCAATGAAACTTTAATTGTTTCGATCCCTAAAGTGGATGAACCGAATAATTTGAAGCAATTGCGTCCTATTAGCCTTTGTAATATGTTATACAAAACCATTACAAAGGTTATGGTAAACAGATTGAAAAAAATTTTACTTGATATCATTGCTCCCATGCAGTGTAGTTTTGTTCCTCAACAGCAAATAACTGATAACATTATTATTTTTCAGAAAATTATTCATTGTATGCATCGGAAGAGAAGTGGTTTAGGTTTTATGACCTTGAAAATAGACTTGGAGAAGGCTTATGACCACTTATCATAGAACTTCATCAAGGATACTCTTGCAGATATTGGTCTAAATGATACTTGGGTTTGCAACATTATGGAATGCATTTCCACAGCTTCTATATCGATTCTTTGGAATGGGTTGCCTATGGAGGAATTTAAGCCATCTCGAGGGATTCGTCAGAGTGACCTTATTTCCGCTTATATTTTTATTTTGTGTATCGAGAGGTACTCTCATTTGATAGGGCAATTGGCTTTTGTTGGTGTATGGAAACCCATTAGAATTTCTCGCATAGGGCCACATATCATCCATTTATTTTTTGCAGATGATATGGTGTTTTATGCTGAAGCGTCGGTGCAGCAGATGAATATTATTATGGATTGTCTAAATTTCTTTTGTTCAGCTTTTGGGCAACGAATCATTTTCTTCAAATCAAGCTTATTTGTGTCTGCTAATGTTGATTTTGTGTTGGCAGAGAATTTATCTTTAGTTTCAGGTATCTCTCTTGTTGCTGATATGGGCAAGTATCTTGGAGTCTATCCATAGGGATTTTTCCAAAAATACTTTCAAGCACATAATTGATCGTATTTCTTCCAAGCTTGCTGGATGGAAGGCAAAGAGTCTTTCTTTTGCGGGTAGATCAACTCTTATCCAATCGGTGCTCTCAACTATTCCTTATTATACTATGCAGACTGTTGCCTTTCCAATTACAGTTTGTAAGGAAATTGAGCGTATGATGAGACAATTTTTGTAGGGTAGTAATGCCAATGGCTCAAGTAGACCAAGCCTTGTCAAATGGGATTTAGTTACTCTTCCTAAAACCTATGGTGGTCTTAGTATTCGTAGTATGTATCAAACTAATTTGGCTTTTCTTGCAAAGCTAGGATGGCGGCTAATGAATGATTCTCATAGTTCCTTAGCAATAAATATATCCAGAATGATAAAACTATTAAAGGGATAGTAAGGAAACCTAATGCTTCTAAAGCTTGGCAAGGGATGGTGAAAGCCGCTCCTTTTCTGATGCAGGGCTCTCAAATCAAAATAGGTGATGGAAAGGACACCCTTTTTTGGCTAGATATTTGGCTCACGTCTTTTCTGCTTTCCTTTATTGCTTTGAGAAATCTTAATCTGTTGGAGCGATACAAATCAGTTGCAAATTATTGGCAGAAAGGGCAAAGTTGGGATTGGGAGAGGTTGAGTAATCTCCTTCCTTCGGATATTATCTCTCTTTTAGTTGTATCTTATGTTCGTGCAGATTCCAATGTGCAAGACAGAGTTTGCTGGGGTAATCTCCTTATGGAAATTTCTCAGTCAGATACACTTATGAGATGCAACATTTAGATTCTTGTGATGCTAATAATGTCGTTTGAAAGAAAGTGTGGAAGCTGAATGTCCCCCAAAGGGTCTGTTCTTTCCCGTGGATGGTCTGTCATGGTAGAGTTATGTGTAATAAAGAGAGGGCTAGGAGGGGCTTCACTAATAACTCTAATTGTGGGGATTGTGGTAGTGAAAAGACCATTCTCCATTTGCTTCGGTACTGCTCTAAGGCAAACCAGGTTTGGGAATGTTTTCTTTGCCCATCTGATGTTTTAATTCATAAATCCTTGTCTTTGGTTGATTGGATTAAGTTTTACTTAGATTGCAAAAGAAAGAAATTTGTAGATTATGATTGGTGTGTGGTTTTCACGATGACTATTTAGTGGATTTGGAAATGGAGGTGTGATTACGTGTTCCATAATGTTGTCAAATCTACAAATGAAAAGGTCAGTTGGCTTATCAATTATTTTAGTGATATTAATTCAACTTTTGCAACTCAAAGTAAAGTTTTTTCTCCTAGAGTTAGCAAGGAGATTATATTTATTAGTTGGACCTATCTTGAAAATGGTTGGTATAAATTGAACATCGATGGTTGCTATAAGAATTTGAGGGGAGAGGCAGGAGGTCGAGGAGTTATTAGAGATTCCAATGGTGTGTGGTAGGTTGGGTTTATGATTAACATAGGCTTCTGCAATGCTATAGGAGTAGAGCTCTAGGCTGTGCTTCAAGGTTTAACGCTAGCTTGGAAAAATGGTTTCCATAATCTGATGGTAGAGGTTGATTCTGTGGTTGTGGCTGGCTGGCTTAATAAACGGATGCAATGTGATGGTATTCATGCCAATCTGGTGCATTCATGCCTTGACTTTTTAAACAAGGAGTGGAATGTTTAGGTATCCCACATTTTCAAAGAATCTAATCAAGTTATAGACCATTTGGCAAACCTTGCTCTTCACCAACCATCAGGTATCCATGAAGTCCAAAATGTTTTAGATGAGGTTAAGCAATTATTGCAAGCAGATTATGTGGGCGTCTCTTGGCCAAGGGAGGTGCCAGGATTGAGCTACTGATTTGTTAGGATGTTTTTAGCCTTTTGTTGCTTTTTTTTTTTTTTTTCTTTGGCTTTACCCTCCTTTGTATCCAAATATATATATATATATATATATATATATATATATATATATATATATATATATATATATATATATATATTTAGAATTCTGTACAGAAACATTGGAATTAATGAGTGAAACCACATGATATAATGTTAATTAAATACCTGGCCTATACACATTATTGTTGTGAAACATGTGAATTCACTTATTAGTTAATTACAAAAAAAATTTACCAACTTTCATCAAATTTGCAATTATAATACTAACTTTTAATTTTGGCAATTCGGATCACAAATTTTTATACCAGTCATGATTCCAGTCAATTTTATGGCTGAAAGCTATGACGTGGCATATTTTAATGTTTATTTATTCACGTCAAAGCTAATGGTGGAAATTAAAAAAAAGAATACAAAATTGAAGAAACAAATTATTAACAATAAAACAAAAACGCCATCGTTTTATAATTTAAAACTTAAATCATTCCAAGCCCACTTTCGTGCCCTACTTCTTCTATAGTTTCATTCAAACAATCTTCCTCCATGGCTACTGTTCAAGCCAAAACTACCTCATCGCCGTTTTATAATTTAAAACTTAAATCATTCAAAGCCCATTTGTTTGCCCTACTTCTACAATTTCGTTCAAATAATCTTCCTTCATGTTTGCCATTTAAGCCAAAACTACTTCATCACCGTTCATGGTAAAATACTCTCATCTACCTCCATCACCACCGTTCAAGCCAAAATTGAAACCCATTTGATGTGCCTAATATTTCTCTATATATGTGCTTGAATTTCCTTTGAATTTATACATGTTTGACTTGATTCTTGAGTAAAATGAATAGAATTGTTATCACTTCACCCATTCTTTGTTCCAAGTCTAAATTGTATAAGAATTACAAGATTCATGGAGGAAAAGAAACTAAAAAGCCTAAAACTAGAGAGCAATAGCTAGTGCACCTCAAAGTGCACAAGTTAGTGCAAGGAAAAGAACTCAAAGAATGGAAAAGGAAGTGCACGGGCTAGTGCAAGAAAAGAAGCATGAGCTCATGCAACAGAGCCTCAACAAATGATCAGACCCAATGGAGCACGAGCCCATGCATCTCCAAATGCTTCTAAACTGAATTTATGAAATTAAAGAAGAGCACGGGGCCATGTGTTTTGAGGAGCACGAGCTCGTGTGATGGCGCAAGAAAAGCAATCACTCACCTGAAATTTTGTACTTGAAGCTGAGATTTGGACCCTTTATATATTCATTTTTTCTCTGACTCTAGGACAGGTTTTTCTTCATAAAATTCTCTAAAAATAGTACTTTTAGATCTAGAACCATATTTATTTTCCATTTTAGATCTAGAACCACTTTTAGATCTAGAACCATATTTATTTTCCATTTTTTAGTAATTAGTTAGTGATAGTAGATTTCAAGGAAGATTTTCAAATTTGGGATTCAAGGAAGATCATCTTCAACCTTGGAGCCTCTATTTATATTTCTTCATTGAGTTGCTCTTAAACCCATTTAGATTTTATATTTATAATGAAGCTATTATTGATTTCAATGCAATTAGTTTTTTATTTCTTAAATCTTATCATGAGTAGCTAAATTCTCAACTATGATTTAGATGCAGATTGACTTGATTACTTGTGATAATATATAGATTTTGTTTTTGTGATGGGTTGCTTCGAATTAATCTGTCATCCTTGAGTTTATTGTTATGTGAGTGTTTGATCATCATTTGCATAATCTAAGATATCTTATGAAATAGCAAAATTGAAAGTGGGTCTGGGTATTTGTTCATGGGGTTGATAGATCTATGAGAGTTACTACATAGAGGCATGGGTATACCTAGATGATGCTTCATGCTTATCAAAAGAACTTAATGAATCCAATTGATGCTTGTGACCATGAGAGTAGGCACTGGGTTAATATGGGTATAAGTGATTTAACTTAAGAGAGGACTTCACTTAGTTAAGGAAGAGCCATCTTTAATTCCTTGCATTCTAAAGCAATTACATGAGTATATGTATGATCCACAAGTATTGAGAGTTAATCAAAGTCTAAATCCTGTATCCCTTTTCCATTGAGATTTAATTTAATTTATTAATTGCTAAGTTGTTTAGTTTCTATTTGCTTTTACCATAAACAATCAATCCAACAAATCATCTTTCTCATTGACTAATTATTAGAAAACTTTAATATATTGGTACTCAGATCCCTCTCCTTGTAGGTTTGACATCCTTACTTTTTAAAACTACTAGTTACAATCAACCCGTATACTTGCGGTGAGAAAAGAGCGACCAATTTTTTGGCTCCGTTGTCAGGAAGATGGTATTTTTGATATCATTATTAGTAAATTTTCTAGTACTTTAGTCACTTTTTGTTTTTGTTTGCTAAAGAGTGTTTGTGTGTTGTTATTGTAGGACTTTTTCGGGTTTATGAGAAGCAACAAAAGTATTCTATTAGAACCTTTCAATCCAAAAATTGAAAAGACTTGTAAAGCCAACAAGAAGCTCAAGAAACAAGGGCTATTACAAGAAAGAGGGCAAGCAAGTAACTCTAGAGGGGAAGAAATTAGAGAAGAAGGGCAAGTGAGTGAGGAGGATAATACCTTTGCAATTGGTTGTGTTTGAACAGGAAGACAAGGAAACATTGGGCAAACAAAATAGTGAAGAATAGAGTTTAGAGGAACAAAAGCAAGTTCCTATGGCTGAAAATTGGATCAACCTTTGCGTGCCTACGCAATTATTAATTCTCAAGGAATAAGGGCTCTAATTGAAAGACCAATTGAGGCGGCTAATAATTTTGAGTTGAAGCCGATCTTGATTCAAATGGTGCAACAAACTAGATTTGAAGGGTTTGATAATGAGGATCCCAATGTCCATTTGGTTCAATTTCTTGAAATCTGTGATACTATCAAGATCAATGGAGTGTCCGAAGATGTTATTCGGCTTCGATTATTTCCTTTCTATTTAAAATGAGATGCAAAGTCATGGTTGGGAGGTTTAGAAGTCGGATTTATTTCTACTTGGGATGATATGACAAATGCATTTCTTAGTAAATACTTTCCATTAAGGAAGTCAACAAACCTTAAGCATGAGATTAACAACTTCACTATGCAAGATAGTGAGTCTCTCTATAAAGCATGAGAGAGATTCAAAGCATTGCAAAGAAAATGTCCTCATCACGGTCTACCCAATTGATTAGTAGTTCAAACTTTTTATAATGGCTTACCCACCGCCATTAAATGTCATATTGATGCAGTTGCGGATGGAGCTCTGATAACTCTATTTTCTTAAAGTTATTTTACATTTTTAAACTCAAATTTTGGTTCAGTTTTTCAGAATTTAAAAATATTATTACTTATTTTGAAAAATAAATAATTCTAACAATTTATAAATAAATTATAAAATATTTTTAGTATTTTATTTTATTTTGCATATCAAAATGATATTAATGATGCAGTCAATGATGTCATAATATTAGTGATGCAAACAATGCTATCATAATAAAAATGATGCAGGCAATGATGTCATGATATTAATGATTCAAGCAATGATGTCATAATAATAATGATGCAGACAATGATGCAAGATGGTGGAAAAAGAAGATGGAAATTACTTATAAAATATGTATTATCACCCTTCTTTCAAATCATCATTCAATCAAATAAATAAATATTTAGAGAGATTTATATTTTCTTAGTTTTCATTTATTTTTATTTTTATTTTGATCAAGAAGAGAAGTTTTGGAGCTCATGTATGCTAAATATTGTATCCCAAAAAGAGTTCTTTCTAAACTTTTACTTTTCAATTCAATAATAAGTTGTTATTATGTTTTCTATTAGATTGATTGTTAATTTAATTGTTTCTTTCTTCTTAACTATGAGTAGCTAAATTTCTTATCTAGGATTTAGATGTAATATCTTGATTTTCGTATGACTATCTTTATTTGATTGATTTGATTTTGATCATTGTGATTAATCTTTTATCTTAGAATTTAATGCTTGTAAATAATTGATCACTATTTGCATGTTTAAAGATATTATGTGAAGTAGCGAGAGTGGAAGCATAATATTAGTTCATTGAGATATTAAACCTAGGGAATGTCTTGCTTTGAGATAAGAACACTCCTTTGTGATTAATTAAAGGATTTCCATAAAACTTAATGGGTTTGTGTTAATTGCTTGTGATCACGAGAGTAAACATAAGGTTAACATAAATACTTATGTTGTGTCTTGAGAGAAAACATCATATAATTTAGGGAAATCTAATCATTAATTCCAATAAAATTAAACCAATCTAGAGAACATAAAAAGTCATAAGTAATCAATTGATGAAGTCTAAATCCTAAATATTTTTCATATATTGAATTTATCTTTTAATATTTACTTTTATTTTCTTCTTTATCTCAACTAAATCAATTATCTAAATAATAAGGTAATTCATAATTTTGGTAATTGTAAAGTCTTTCTTTGTGGGATTGACACTCTTCTCAATCATTATATTACTTGTTTACGACTTGTGCACTTGCAGATTTTTCGCAACAAGTATTTGGCGCCATTGTCGGGGAAGGCGATATTGTCAATATCAATAAAATTGATATACTCTATTACTTTAGATAGTTTATTGTTTTTGTTATTGATATTGATATTGTTGTTGTTGTTGTTGTTGTTATTATTGTTATTGTTATTGTTATTGTTATT
>CATKHJ010306767.1:0-15025 GCA_949750685.1 Vernicia montana
CCGATGAATATAAACAAGGAAAAGAAGAACAGATATGAGAAGTAAGAAAGTCAAAAAGAAACTACAAAGTTAATGCTCAGTAGGTCCTCTTGAGAGTAGGATCAGTGCTGATATTTCATTTTTCATCCTTACAATTAGTAATGCTTCCTCCTGCTTGAATATACTTGCTTGGTTTGAATATTGTTACCTACTATTTAGATTTGCTGTCTGTCTGTTTGGATGGTATGCTGAAGCACAATTATCCATGATATCATGCTTGTGCTAATTGTTTTCCATGGTTTCCTGATGCTACTCATGCCCATTACGATTTTGTGCTCCTACAGAAACATTTGTGCGAGCAGATGGGGCCTTCATTCCTTTTGCAGAAGATTTTAACATGAACAATGTGACTACATCTGTGAAAGGTGTAGGCGAGATTGGTGATGTCCATGTTATTGACTTGCAATCTCCAATTAACAGTCTCATTGGAAGACAGGTTGTCAAAGTTGGAAGAAGCTCTGGCTTGACTACTGGAACCATAATGGCCTATGCTCTGGAATATAATGATGAGAAAGGAATTTGTTTTTTTACTGATTTTCTTGTTGTTGGAGAGAACCAGCAGCCATTTGATCTTGAAGGTGATAGTGGAAGCCTCATTATGTTGACGGGTCAGAATTGTGAAAAGCCACGACCAGTTGGGATAATTTGGGGTGGGACTGCTAATCGAGGTAGGTTGAAGCTAAAAGTTGGCCAACCCCCAGAAAACTGGACTAGTGGAGTTGATCTTGGGCGCTTATTGGACCTCCTTGAACTTGATCTTATCACAACCAATGAAGGGCTTCAAGGTTTGTATGTTAGAAGTTGTTACTTTTTCTTGTTCTACAGCACTTTTGTATTTGGTAATCTTGAAGAGTCCACTGTGTTTGCTGTCTTGCATGTTATGTTAAGGATGTTATCTCACGATGAACTTTCGTGGAGATGGTGTGCATATTTTGAACGATGAATATCAGATCAAATAAATTACATAGGGATTGTTCCTGCATGAATATTTTCACCAAGTCTTGTTTGAACATAAATTGTAATAATATAATTCTATTGTATGCCTACCAGACAAGTTGGCTGTACATTTTGGTATTTGTTGATTAACATCAGGAAAGTATCTTTTGCTTCTGAATGTAAACCAGAAAAGGTAGAGGAAAAGTAACAAAAGAAAAATGTTTGTTACCTGCTGTAAAATTACCTTTAGAAATTGAAAAGCAAAGAAGCAAAAGCAATATTTTGTATAGAAATTTATACTTGCCAAGACTTCAACATTTCACTATTAAAGGTTTTTTTTTGGCCCAAGTTTTTTAACAATGATCCTGATAGTTTTGTTTAGCAGAAGAGAAGTGAAAAAGCATAAATACAATTGTAAGATGCCAGTCTTTTGAGAAAAAAACTGAACCTAATGGAGTTGACTTGTTTGTTTGTCAATACTATATATTCATCAAAATGTTATTTTGATACATAACTGGCCTTCTGTTTAAGAGAGCTTGCTGTGAAATTTAGAAAAATGGAAAGAGGAAAAACAAGGATCCATCCACTCATATTTTTCCAGTAATAATTTGTGTGTTTTGTTTTGTCCGGCAATGCTTTCTGATTTGTTTTTGTTGTTTAATATAGCTGCAGTGCAAGAGCAAAGAAATGTGTCAGCAGCAGGATTAGATTCTACAGTTGGGGAGTCATCTCCTCCTGACCGGGTTCCATCAAAAGATCGAATTGAAGAAAACTCTGAGCCTCTAAATTTAAATATTTGTCAAGTTTTAGTTGAAGGAGAGTCCCAGCAAGGACTTACTAGACTTTTCATTGACAGCGAGTTTCATATAGAAGATGGGGTAGAAGCAGTTCCCAATGTGGAACACCAGTTTTTTCCATGTTTCACAGGGACGTCTTCTGTTCGTGATAAAAGCCAACAGGAAAATGCAGAATTGAAAAACATCTCAGCATTAAAGAATGGCTCTGATGCTGAGATTTATGTGTCGTTACAGTTGGGTGAGCCTGAACCTAAGAGAAGAAGACAGTCAGATTAGTATTTTAGCATTGAAAAATCCAAATTAAGGAACAAGGGATTTCCAATGCGGCTTGGAGAAACACCTTTCAAAGATGAGCTTGCAAGGTTGTCTGCTTGTTCTTGCTTGGACTTCAAATTCTAAGTTGTAAGTATGGTATTAAATTGCAAAAAAAAAAAAGAAATTTAAGGTTAATACCTTAAAGGCTTAAACTAGGTCAAGTATCATTCTTTTTTTTTTTTTTCCCATGTTTTGGTCAATGTTACAACTTTAGGTTTACATATATGTGGGGTCATACAAAAATCTAGTAGAAAAAAAAATGTTTAGGCAGTACTTTTATTTAAATATGTCTTCCATTGCATTGTTGTACCATAAGCACTCCAAAAATTGGAGTATGCACAGCTAGTGAAACATAAATATTATTTCAGCAAGCAGCCTTGGTTTTATCTAGAGCTTCAGAAGAGTCCTTTCATTTTGTTTTTCTGTTTTGGTGAAAGTGCTCAGATCATTTGTATAATTTGGGAGTAAATAATTGAAGATTATAGTCTGATTTAAATGAAGGACTTTATTCATATGTTTTTGCATTGTGTGTTTAGCTGCTAATGATTTATTTTATATTTTCTGTTTGTTGAGGTTTTATTATTAGTAGATCTAAAAGATTCCATATTGAAATACACCTAAAGGAGGTTTGGATCTGACCACTTGTTAATTTAGGCTTTTAGATTGAATCCAAGGTTTTTGACTGGGCTCTGCCATTCTCTGATTCTACACTCCAGTTCTCTTGTTCTTTTGCATTCTGTCACACTTGCAGCTATATGTCAGTCGGATTTGACGAAGCGTGCGGATCTAGTTAGTCTTCGTATTCTGCTACGTCATGCATGGAGCTGTCTCTTGCTCTTAAATTTTTACGTGCTACAGCCTCAAATGAAAGTGCTCTCAAATAAACCTAATGCCTCAGCGAATGATAAGTTATCGGCTATGTTTCAGTGGTTGGATTTTAGCTTGAGATATTTTAAATAATAAATAGGTACAATAAAAGTATCGTTTGGCCCAACAAAAGCAAATAAAAAATTTCTTATTTTGAGAGGTTTTGTAAAATCTCGTTTGAATGGATGAGAGATTTTAGGAATTTTTTTTTAATTTTAATTTAATTTAATTTTTTATTTTTAATTTGAAAAAATACTTTTCAATTTCATGGATTTACCATCTGCACCAAGTAAATGAAATTGTATAAATTTGTGAAATTAGCAATCCAAACATATGGACCATATTTGGATTAAGGCTTTTAAAATTTGTCAAAATTTATTGAATTGAAAAATAGGCGTTGATTATCGGGATTAGATCATAAATGAAAATTTTTTCTCATTTACGAATTTTTTAGTTTTGGCGTAGATGATTTGTCTTTGATCGGATAAGAAAAATGAATTTAATACGGTGAACTAACTAGTGATACCACCTTAATGCTAAAAAGAAAAAATATATATATATGTTTTTTTATTCCATAGGTTTATACAATCTTAATTGTTTAGCCTGACAATAAATTCCATGAAATTGAAGGGCATTTTTTATTATAAAAAATAATTTACAAAATCATTTCTTTTAAATGATGGTTCCTAAATTTCCACTTCTTATGTGGATTCCAAAAATAATTAAAATGAGAGTTCTTGAAAAATGAGAAATTTTGAATAACTTATGAATTCGTCATATATTATGCTAAACCAAAAATTTGTGCCAAATTCATGGATGATTCAAAATTTATCATCTAAAATTTTTCAATATTTGCACTAAACCTTTAATCAATCAAACAAACAATTATTTAGATCAAATTACATAAAAATCTCATAACTTTTGATTTTATTTTTTCACTTTTTACAAAACATTTTGATTCTTGCAACCATCGCATAAGATTATTATTATTAGGCTTAATGACAAAATAAATCTTTTTTTTTTTTTTCTAAAAATTACAATTGTATTCAAACATTTTAAAATAGATTATTATCCTAATTTAGAGATTTTAGTTGCGATTATATCAATATTGTCAAAATTAAAATGAAAATGAAGCCTTTACATATATCATTTTTTCTAGCAACTTATCACTAAAACTCAATTCTATAACCTTCCATTAATCAATTTAACCTCTTTTTATTGGAATTAATGGGTCAGATTCGAGTACGCCCATGATATGTGTATAGGTCCAGATCCATTAGTTATTAATTAATTATAAAGGTAATTAATTAATATAAATAAATAATATAATTTAGATATTATTTAATAGAATTCTAAAAGGATTTAGATAACCACCTAATAGTGGGAAGTTATTAGATATCGTATTTAGAATTAAATATCTATAGATAGATATTACAGATAACAAAAAGAAAAAAAAGAAAAGAAAAGATCTTTGTGACTCTCTCCCAAGAATTCACGTTGGTGAACGAGAAGACATTGGAAGCTCTTAGATTGGAAAAAGAAGTTTTTCGCTTGTGATTGTTTCTGGACTAGTGATAAAAGTCAACAATATAATTATTTGCACTTCAAGAGATACGTACTCTACATGTTTTATGTAGATTACGAAATTTTATATTGGTATCAGAGCTGTAATACTTGCGTTCCAGTTTAGAATCAATTGAATGTGTTTAATTGATTAAAAGCATGCTTTTTGGTGAATTTTATGCTATTTTCATACATGTTAGAGTTGGCATGTTTAAGCCCTTTAAACTGTGTTAAGGCTATTTATTGTGCGATTTGTTTATACCATGTTAAATTACATGTGTAAACCTTTAAATCAATATAAAATTTGCATAAATTGGATGTAAATTTTTTTTTAGGACCCTAAAGAAAGAACTAATCATCTAATTAGTGATGTCAAGATAATTGCCTAAAATTATCTTAGTTATTTTAGTTATTCAGTTTTCTTTTCTTCCAATTTGACATTTAATTTCAAGTTTTTATAACTTCTTGATTTCATTATAATAAATTTTGTTTCTTACAATATATTTTATTGTGTGAAGAACTATACTTAAAGATAAAAAAATATTTTTCTTATTTAATATTGGGCGAAGCTTATGTTAACACAATATGATCTAGTAGTAAAAGAATTATTGAAGGCTCTGGAACAACAAATATATTATTGTCTATTATTAACTAGAGAAACAAAATTTACGATGTATTATTCTTTCTCCCAATCTCGCAGAAATTTATTAAATTTTAAAGATATTCGCTGAAATGAATATCATATTAAGACAAAAGATAAGGAGAATATAGAATATCTTTATATTACAACTATTATATTTGACAAAAAATGTGTATTGGAGGAATTACATGTTTTATCCTTTGGCTTGTATTACAAGCATATTCAAACAATTGAAATAAATTAATATGATAGTAAACAAGAAGGTTACAAATCTAAATACTTTTATTCTTTGTCATGACCGTTTGGGCCATCCTAGATCAATAATGATGCGAAAAATTATTTAGAGCACATATGGACATCCATTGAAGAACTAAAAAATTCTTCAATCTAATGAATTATCATGTTCTATAGGCAAATTAATTATTAGGCCGTTACCAAATAAAACTAAAAGTGAATTACCTGTATTTTTGAAACATATACAAAGTGATATTTGTAGACCAATTTATCTACCATGTGAATCATTTAGATATTTTATGTTTTTAATAGATGCATCTAGAAGATGGTCACATGTATGTTCACTATCAACTCGAAACCTGGCGTTTGCGAGATTACTTGCTCAAATAATTTGATTAAGAGATGGCTGATGAGTTTACATCTTAGACCTTCAATGACTATTGTATGTCAATGGGAATAACTATAGAACATCCTGTAGCACATGTTCATACACAAAATGATTTAGCAGAATCACTTGTTGAATGCCTCCAATTAATAGCTAAACCATTGCTTATGAGAACAAAATTTCATATTTCAGTATGAGGCATGTTATTATATGCATTAGACCAACAAGTTATCATAAATTCTCCCCTTCACAATTGGCTTTTTGTCACATCCCACTTTTGGGATATGACGGTTCTAGGACATGGGTAGGCCTAAAGCCACCAAAAATCCGTAGAACTCGATACACTCAAAGTTAGACAATACTCCGATAGAGTGCTAGCTATATCTCTAACATTATCCAAGATCCAAAACCTGCAAAACACTTTACACTTCCAATAAACCTACCTTATAACCTCAACTTCATCACCAATACAAATCCTCCAAATGTCACTTCCATCAATGTAACTGAGACAACATTTTCACATATAAACTATTAACATCACTCCATTAGATAAATTCTTAAGTCACTTACAACTTATATATCATATGCAATCAATTTTACAACCCTTGATGCCTAATGAGAATCTAAATATATCATACATTTAAATACATATGAATAATGTCTTTGAATATTCTAGTAAGGCATCTACTTCATCTTCAATGCAAACTTCAAGCGGACTTGATGCTCGAGCTAAACTTGATTACCTCTTATCTTATTGTGGAAAAAATTGGGAATGGGGTGAGTATGAATACTCAATGAGTAAAAACTATTCTACTATAAATTGCGCGACTTGGTGTTAAACGTTCATTTACAAGAAGGATATACGACTGACTTGTATATACATATTAATTTAATAGGGACAATATTTGACAATGTATGACATATAGTACTTTAGAAATTAAAATCAAATCGAGTCTCGAAAATACTTATAATACGTTTTAAATACAAATACGAATAACAAATACGTTTCAAATATCCTTTCAAATAACAAATACTTTATACTACTTTTGAAATACTTTTCCAAAATAACAAATAAATTATACTGCCTTATAATACATTTCAAAACTTCTTTCAAATAGTAAATATCTCATACAAGAATAGCATAAATCAAACAAGTTTCAACTAGGGTGAGAGCAAGAACTTTTATTGCATACTCACTGACAATTAACTAATCAACTCATGGCAAGTGCCAAGTGAACAACTTATGGCAACTATGACCAAGTGAACAACTCATGACAATTTAGCCAAGTAACAACTCATGGCAATTGTGCCAAGTAAACAACTTATGGCGATTTTGCCAAGTAACAACTCATGGTGATTTTACCAAGTAATCAATTATATGAATAGGATATAGCATGGTAGATAAAACAACTCAAATCTTGAATTTTCAAATTCAAGTAAGAGCAATATGAATAACAACTCAACGACAGAATTCTAGAAGAATCCGAAGCTATATATGAGAAATCAATGAACAAATACTAAGAATAATTCAAGTCAAGTTGGAATTTCAAGTGAATATCCTTATATAGAATTCAGGAAAATATATTAGGAATTTCCCAACAACTTTCATCTTGTAACAATTTTATGATACTTTGGAAAAAATTCTTCAATTAAGTAAAAACATTTTCAATATCGGTACAAATAGGAATTAAGATTCTCATGTATTTTAGGAAACTTAAACATTATTTTAGCATATGGAGACTTTCATGTAGGATGGTTTAACAATAAATATGATCTTAAAATACAATTCACAATCAATAATAGGATAGTAATCACTCACCTTTATTATGTTCTTCATTGTAAAATTCTTTACTTCCAAGTAGAGTCAATTGATTATCCTCATTTTTTTCTTGCTCCTTTTATGTCTCTACATTCAATTTAAATTCACAATTAGCTAATTTACACTAAGCATTAACATTAAAATGCTTAACTTCTAAATTTTGCCTATAGGTTTCTTTTTTGACCCAACCTACTTTTTACTAACATATCTCATTCTATACTACTCCAATTGCCCCGATTATTTTTTCATTAGAAATAAGACACATAGAAAAGTAACATATCCAAATTTCATCTAATTTGGAGCTTTACACAATTGTTAGTGAACTTCTAAATTTTGCCCTACTCTAATGCAGGGGACATACTGGCCTTTCTCCCTTCTCTTAGCTATATCTCAAAACTTGAATCTCCAATGACTAATTCCTTTCATATAATCAAACTAAACATATAGAGGACCAATTCTATAGTTTTGATCTTAGCCTGAATATGTCTCTAAGGCCCTTTATATGGCTACTTAAGTTCTGTGTTTCCATTGACCCTGCATATAGGGGCAGTCCTAATACAACTTCAATAACTCAAAATCCACTACAGATTTTTCCAAGACCTTTTGTGGGTCTCTAGTTCACTTATCTGTATACAATTTTCTAGCTTTGTTCGGAGTCCTTTTTGGACTTTATGGTCCTCAAATCAGGATAAAAAAATACTGCAGTCAGCCTCCTTCCACCAAATCTAGGTTTCTTTTTTTCCTTTCATTACTTTCTTCACCATTCCTTCATCTTTCTTCACTAAAACATCACAACACACACTTCTTCCTCCCATTCAAACACCAAACAGTTCATATCCATCCATTTCCCATCCAAACCGAAAATTCCAACCCAAAGAAAAGTAGAAAATTTCAAAATAAACACCATATACATTCTTAGAACACAAAAACACAAGCTTTTAATTCTAGGACTTACCTTGATTTTCATTTCCTCTTTCCCCTTCTTGGACGTCACCCCTCTCCCTTCTTTCCTTTGTTCTTCTTTCTTTTGTTTGGCTCTAAGTTCTTAGGTGATAATATGGTAAAGTGTGAGATGATAAGGCTTACTCACCTAACTTATATATATATATTTTTCTTTTCTTTTCTTTTTTTATTTTATTTTAAGACTAAAATTGGTTAAGTTTATCTTCCCCCTCAAAATCTCAGCAGCCTCCCTCATTTTTCTTAATTAATTTTATTCAATTTTCTTTTAATTATCCTAAAGTCCAAACTAGGGCTGAGCATGGATATTGAAAGTTCTGAATTGAATTGAATAACCGGACCGAAAATATCAAGAACTGGACCGAACCGTTGACTTATTGACTTTCCCCGAATCGAATTGGATAGAGTGAAATGTTTTGGTACAGTTCTGAATATTAAAATATATCTGAACTGAATTGAACCAAATTGTACCGAATTGAATTAGATTAAAATAACCAAAATTTTTTAGTCTTTTATTTATAAAATATAAGTAGTGGTAATTGAATAATATATAGATTATACAAAAATTATAAGATTATACATGACATTATACCAATTATTAAATTATATCAAAAGAAAATTTAGATAAATTATAAATGTATATATCTCAATTCAATTTAATATAACTATTGATATTTAAATAACTTACTTAAAGATTAAGTTCATTAAATTTGTATTAATGAAAAATTAGTAATATAATATGGATTAAGTTTTAATAATACTAAGATATAACCATATATTACAATTAAATATTTTAAATTCACTACAAATATGGTTTAGAAAAAAAAATTTAATATATGTTGTGATTAATCAATGAGTAATAATAAGAAAATATGATGTATTAGTATATAAATCCAGTAATATTGTCATTTTAATTGTAATTATATATATGTGATACTAATAAAGTTTTAGATTAAAATTTTGTAGTATCTAATACTCTAATTTTTAAAAATATTTTTTTTTATTAATCAACATCTTTGGAATACATTATTAATAAGAAATTATTTGTAATAGGCTAATAGTTTGTATAAAAAGTTAGAAAGTGATTATAACTTATAAGAAATTATTTATTAGCTTTAAGTAGTATATAAATTAAGATTAAAATTATTTGAATTAAGTAAAATACTAATATAATTATATTTATAGTAATTATATTTTTTCTTGTTTAAAATCATTGATAAATTCTGGATTTTGATTGTTTTTGTTCATATAAATTAACAAATTATATATATATATATATATATATATATATATATATATATATATATATATATATATATATATATATATATATATATATATTTTCAAGATCTATGTGACGTGGAGGCCTTTGCAGAAGGGTCTATGACTCGATTGGATAGGCAACGGGTCAAGCAGAAGAAATAATGGCCCGGGGCAATTGGGAGTTTGGGCCCTTTGGCGATGATCGACGTCATTTTTCGGTCAAATTCCCTCGTTTGGATCCCTAAACGGGCATATTTTCTATTTATGGAAACTTTTTGATTTTATTGTAACTTTTGGTAGGAACCTCGGATTCAGGCGCCGTCTGTGGCACTTTCCTTATTTTAATTATTATTTTATTCTGATGTAATATTATGAATCTTCAATTTATGGCAGTTTCCATGTTCGTTCCTGTGTTTAGGGTTTCGGGACCCCTACTTATATCCTTGCTTTGCCTGTTTTAGGGCATCAAATAATATTCAGAAACTTAAACTTGTGCCTTTTTGCTTACGTTGCGTCACTCTGAATCTCCGTATTGTATTGAATTTGATTGGACCGGAACCGAAATATCTTATCCCCGAATTGTATTTTCCTGAAATTTTCGGGACAATACAATACGGATATTTTTTTATTTCAGTTTCGGTTCTGGTTCTCCACAAATAAAAATCTCCGAAATTCAGTCTAATCTTGGAGATTTTCAAATCTCCGGATTAGACCGAACCGTATTCAGCCCTAAGTGATAATATATATATTTTTTCTTTTTTTATTTTATTTTAAGACTAAAATTGGTTAAGTTTATCTTCCCCCTCAAAATCTCAGCAGCCTTCCTCATTTTTCTTAATTAATTTTATTCATTTTTCTTTTAATTATCCTAAAGTCCAACCTAATGATTAGTTAGTTGTCATAAATCACCATATTGCCATTTTTTTGGCTTTATCACACTAAAATACATAAATATGATCTATTAATATTTTTAATCTAATTTTTAGAATTCTAGGACTATAATTAATTATTCTTTCACCAATTTTTTCCTAAGTCAAAATCTGAAAAAATCACAGAATCGAAATCCATCGGTTTTGCGCTTAGTGTACTGATTTCACTTAGATATTTTCTATGCTCTCTCCAAATTCGAATTTTCAATTCCATCACTTCTAGCATTCTCATATTTACCTAAATTTTCTGAATAAAATCTTGGAATCCTTCCCGAGATCGTAATTCACCGATTCTCACTTAGCGCCTCGATTTCTGAACCGACACCCTTTTCGGAGTTTTGATTCCTATCTTCTTATTCTTTTTCTTACTTTCTCCTTTTCACTCATCTCTATTATGGAATTATCGGCTTTAATGATGTTCTGGGGTGTTACACTTTTGGTCAGGACCAAATATCCCATTTAATAATTTTTAGATGTGTAATTTATGTTCCAATTGCTCTGCCACAATGAAATAAGATGGGTTTTCAAAGGAGGATGGGAATATATGTTGGATTTGAATTAAACCGTTAATAAGATATTTATTTATGGCACAATTCATCAATTGTTATTTTGATAAATCAAAATTTCAAAAATTAAGGGGAGATAATAAGTAGCTGGAGAAAGTAGTCACATGAAAAACACCATCGTTATCTCATTTTGATCCTCAAATAAAGAAGTGTGAACTAGAAGTTCAAAAGATAATTTAATTATTTGCATAAAATAGCAAATCAACTGTCATATACATTTATTAACTCAAAGAGAGTGACAAAATCACATATACCAACTGCAAATGTTCCTATTCATATTTTCGTTCATGTAAAATAATCTAATAATATTGATGAGTCTAAAACATGCTTGAAGCCCGAAAGACCAATTGGTTCCAATGATAAAAATTCATAAAAAAGAAAAGGAGTAAATAATTAGTGGTGACGCCACATAAAAGAGAATGGGGGCAATTGTCCCCTTATTTTTTTGAAAAAAAAATTATTACTTATATATATTATTATTTATTTGGACAAATCTCGGCTGCTCCCTTCAAAATAATGATTTGCCCATCTTATGCGTCCTTTTCTTTTAAGAAGTTGAATTACTTTACCCTTGTTTAAAAGTCAAAATATAAAAAAATAACATTAACCAAAAGATTAAAAAAAAAAAAAAAACAAGACTCTTAGTTTTCTCAATTAAAAAAAAAAAGTGTCTTCTATTTGAAGCCATACTGAAACTTACAGCTTACAAGCAAAAACACAGAACTTTGGAGAAATAACAAATCAAGGCCTCTCTCCATTCACAAATTCTTTTGGGAGATTTTGATTTAAAGGTAAGTAATTTTATTTTGCAATCTCCTTTTCTTTTGTATATTTTGTCTTTCAAGTGTCAATATTTGTATACTTTTATTTTTATGAGATTAATTTATCTATAATTTTAATTTAAACTTTTCATAATTAATCAAATGAAAACAACTTTGGGCAATTAACTAATTGTTATGATTGGGTAATTGTTAGATTTGGGTATTAAATATTATAATTTATCATAAACATGTGTGGTGTGGAACTAATTTCACAAAGGTTTAACAAATAAAACATTACAAGCATTGTTCATAAATCTAATTTTATTTCCTAATTGATTATATCTCCTTTTCCTAATTATATCTCCTAATTGATCACATATATTGAGAAAAGATATATTTAATGCTATTGATAATGAAGTTATTATGCATCGCTACCAAGACATGAAAAATAGTAAAGAGCAATTGTAATTTTTTTTTTACTAATAGATACCTATTGATGTTATTTATTTAAGTATTTAAATATTTAGTCAGTTTATTTATCCCAAATTTTTGTTGCATAATTTTTTTTTAATAAGTAAGCTCATTATATTTTGTCCCCCTTAATTCTGAATCTTGGTTTCGCCATTGTAAATAATAAAAATAGTCTTATTGAGGAGGTAAAAACTGACATAATTGAACTTCCTGATAAAGTACCAGTACCTAAAATTAATAAAGAGATCTTAATATACAAATTATATTAGATTTGGAAAAAGATGGAACCAACATGAAATAGTCATCGAGAATATTTTTGCATATAATGCAGCGCTAAACATTATGAATAATAATGAGGATCTTAAAATAATATCTGTTGAAGAGTGTAGATAAATAAAATTGATTGGCCAAAATGGAAAGACGCAATACAAGTATATAATTAAACTCACTTGTAAAACTTGAGTTTTTGCACCAATAAGATGAACATCTGTAGGTGTAATACCAGTGGGGTACAAATGAGTATTTGCATGAAAATGAAATAAGAAAAATGAAGTTGCACAAGGATTTTTACAATGGTATGGTATTGATTATGAAGAGTTCTCCTGTGGTGGATACAATAATTTTTTGATATCTAATCAGTCTGACAATACATGAAAAATTTGATATGCGTCTAATAGATGTAGTCACAACATATTTATATGACTCACTTGATAGTGATATCTACATGAAAATCTCTTAAGGATTTAAATTGCCTAAAGCATATAATTTCAATTCTCGGGAAATTTATTCAATCAAATTATAAATATCTTTATATGGATTAAAACAATATGATCATAAGTGATATAATCAACTTAGTGATATTTGTTGAAAGAAGGTTATAAAAATGATCCGATATACCCATGTGTTTTTATAAAGAATATGGATATGAGTTTGTTATAATTGTTGTATATGTTGATGATTTGAACATTATTGTAACTCCTAAAGAGCTTTAAAAGTTGTAGATTATTTAAAGAGAGAATTTAAATAAAAGATTGATCTTGGAAAGATAAAGTTTTATCTCAGTATGCAAATTGAATACTTAGCAAAATTGAGTACCCCAATAGTTGTTAGATTGTATAGAAAAGGTCTTTAAGAGATTTTATATGGATAAAGTATATCCATCGAGTACCCAATAATTGTTAGATCATTTGATGTGAATATGGATCCATTTCGACCTTGAGAAGATAGTAAAGAAATTATTAGTCATAAAGTACCATATCTTAGTGCAATAGGTGCACTAATATACCTTGCTATTACTATAATGCATGATATATCATTTTCTATTAATTTTTTAGTAAAGTATAGTTCTTCTCCAACCCGAAGACATTGAAATGGTGGTAAACATATATTGATCTTCAAGGAACTATTGATTTGAACTTATTTTATTAATATGAATCTAGATCACAATTAGTTGGTTATGCAGATGCAAGGTTTTTATTTGATCACACAAAGTTCGATCTAGACAAGTTATTTATGTATGGTAATACAATTATATCTTGACATTCTACAAAATAGACAATAGTTGTTACTTCTTTCAATAATGATGAAATATTGGCAATTCATGAGGCAAAGTCGAGAATGCGTATTGTAATACCCCGAATTTTGAATTTTTATTATCGGGTATTAATTTTTTAGAAGGTTAAATTAAAATTAAATTAAATTGATTTTAGATTTTAATTATTATTATTATTATTATTATTTTATATATATATGAGATAAGGTAGCAGAAATTAAAGGATAAAGAAAAGAAAAAAAAAGAAAGAGAAAGGACAGAAACAGAAACCGAGAAGCAGAGAGAGAGAGAGAGAGGCAGAAAGAAGAATCGGCTAGATTGTCGCCTTCCGGTCATCAGAAGATGAAACGCGCCGGAACCCTATGAAGAGGAAGCCGAGACGCTTCCAACGCCATCAACCCGGTCGCCGTCCACCGCCCAGAGCCGCCGCACGCGCCGCCGAAGCGGTCACTGGTCAGAAACGTTCCGACCACTGTTTCGTTGACTTTTCGACCTTCGTTTCTGACGATTCTTGTACCGTTGGACTCTTTATCTCGTAAGCTTCGATTTGGTATCTCATTTGTGAATTATGGTGAACGTTTGGATTTTCGCCTATTTACGGTGTAATTTCGGATCTGCTGACGCGTCTTTTCGGCAATCCGTCGGTGAGAAAATTAAGTGGTGCATATTTTCGGTATCCATGCTTCGATAAAAATTTATTGACACCAATTTTGCAGCTATCCGACACAGTCGATATTTTCCGATGACTTTTCCGGCGACTCTCCGATGAGTGCGCCCAGTAGTTCGAAATTTATCCTTAATGATTAAATTAGTGTCTGAATGATTTATTTCAGCGTGTCGGAGTTGTTATGAATTTAGTTAGTTAGTTATAATTAAAATTCCATTCCTAATGAATTGTTATATGTTATTTTCTAGATCGTCCAGGACC
>CATKHJ010306794.1:0-13602 GCA_949750685.1 Vernicia montana
GCTTGGATCACAAGGGCTGGAGGTATCAGCACAAGGCCTTGGTTGTATGAGCATGTCCGCCTTCTACGGCCCTCCGAAGCCGGAATCTGATATGATCGCTCTTATTCACCACGCTATTAACACCGGCGTCACTTTTCTTGACACTTCCAATATGTATGGACCTCACACCAATGAAATTCTTCTGGGCAAGGTTTGATTTCTTGATTTCTTACTTTATTTTTTCTTTAAAGAAAATGAATTATTCTTGATTCTTGAATCTTGAATTTGATCATCATCAGGCTCTGAAAGGAGAGATTAGAGAAAAAGTAGAATTGGCTACGAAATTTGGCATCAGCTATGAGAACGGAAACAGAAGGATTCGAGGGGATCCAGGCTATGTAAGGGCTGCTTGTGAGGCTAGTTTAAAGCGGCTTGATGTTAATCGTATTGATCTTTATTATCAACATCGCATTGATACCTCCATTCCCATTGAACTCACGGTTTGACCTTCTTCTCTAATTATTTCCTTTGATTTTTATCAACTATATATGTAACAAATTGCATATATCAAAATTAGCTTAGCTCATACATCTAAGAAGAAGAATCAGAGTGTTTAGAGGGTTCAGTAAAGGTGACTAGGCCATGTTTGATTCACTCTATAATTGGGAATATGATGCAATTCTTGGAATATGATTCTATTCTTTGGTTTGGTTGATAAGGAATACACAATATTTTTTAATATATTTTTATGTTTGAATTTTCCATAAGGTTGAGACCAAATGAATTATAAATGTGGAATTTATTTTTAAATGAATGTCATATTTTTATATTTGGAATAAATTTATTATTGAGTTATTTTTATTATTGTTTCTTAAAATATCCCAATATAATAAATATAATTAAAAAAATAACTAAAAAATAATTATATTTTATATTTATAATTAATATTTAATTTATAAAATATAATAAAAAATTAGTTGGAAGAAAAACATGAAAAAAAGTAAAGAGAAAAATGTTAGAGAGAGAGAGAGAGAGAGAGAGAGAGAGGAGAGAGAAAAATAGAAGGAAAAATGATATTTTTATAGAATTCATTTGAAAATTTCACCAATTTTAATGAAATTTGATTTAATTATGTTCAATTCTATGGAATTGGACCCATAGAATTGAAATGAATATTTTTTAATGTTTCAAATATAAAACTTTTTAAAAATACGAAATTTGGAATTAATTCCACAATATTTTATGGAATTCATTTGTTTCAAATGAACTATAAATCTCTAATTTGTATTGAGATGGTATATATTTTTAAGCATCATTCTTAATCTAATTTACAAATTCTATTTATTTAAAAAATAAACTTGAAAAAGGATATTACAATTTCATTCCAATTCCAAGGTGAACTAAATAAGTTTTTAGAGTATATGATTTATATAGATGCTAGCTTGACTTAGATGACAGCAACATTTTGATTTTTTAAATATCTAAATCTGTATTATGAATGACAGGAAAAAAAAAAAAAAAAAAAATTATGCCTCAGAACGTGGTTTTATACATGAGCCTTTTTCATTTATATGCATTCAAATCTGTCCCATTGCTATGCTATTGTGTGAAGTGAAATCTTGTCAATGTTCTTTTCTGTGTAGATGTGAAAGTTGTTGTTATGGTGTTGTTTGTGCATTGAATTGCATCATCAAATGTACTTGCTTTTGAGCATTCTTAAGTCTTATATCTTTTCCTTTGTCTTTGCAAGATGGGGGAACTCAAGAAACTAGTTGAAGAGGGTAAAATAAAGTATATAGGTCTATCCGAAGCCTCTGCCTCAACGATCAGAAGGGCTCATGCTGTTCACCCAATAACAGCCATACAGCTCGAGTGGTCCTTGTGGTCAAGGGATGTGGAGGAAGAGATTGTTCCAACTTGCAGGTGAAACATGAATGAGAATAATTAATTGTTTGTGGAATTCAAAATGAATAAAAATATAACATGTTTATGGGACACACAATATCCTAATTCTGATCTTGTACTCATTCTCAGAGAACTTGGCATTGGTATTGTTGCATATAGTCCTTTGGGACGAGGATTCTTCTCATCAGGGCCTAAGTTGGTTGAAAACTTTGCAGAGGGCGACTCTCGAAAGGTTGGTAAATAGTTTCTAACTTACTATGCTTTGTAAAAGTAGAAGTTCTATTTTACTCATGCATTAGAGATATAGCATCTACTTCTTATCAGGACTGCCAACTTTCAGGACTATCACTGAAGTTATCTCCTCATATATCCTTCTGTATTTTGTCCTTTATGTTTGGTTATATCTCCCCACCATTTGATTGTTAAAACTTTTTTCAGAAAATCTAGACTCTCATGATTTTGCAGGCTTTGGTGGCAATATAATTCATAAACACTCAAGGTCTATCATTTTAAATTTTATTTTGTCAGGCTCCTGAATGTTATCCCGATTTTCTGCTCAAATATTTGTTACATTTCTTCTTAGCAGTTTCTCATAGGTTGTGAAAACTTGAGTCTGATTCTTTGTGGGTGCTTTAATGCTTCTTTGAATAAGACTGAGTTATATATATATATATATATATATAAAGAGGAAGCCTTAACTTGTCCCAACAAATGATTTTGGATGTTGCTTAGCTTAAATCTTTTGAACTAAGGTATTTTTAAAATAAATCAGAGGGTTGTAGCACTTGATAACTAATATACAATTTAAATATCAAAGGACTTGAGATATCATTGGCTTACTTATCTCTTAGATGAACTTGTTTTGAATAATGATTTTGGATTGTACTGCCAAAATTTTGTTCACCTTTGGTAGAAATTCAATAAAGACAGCATGTTTACATTCTGTGCAATATACCAGATCATCATGGTCGTGAAGATTCTATCTTATTTGAGAAAATTTACATCATCCTCTGCTGTTTTGCTGTATTATGGCAAAGCCATGTTAATGTATTATGCCTTGCAAGTAGGAACAGGCATTCTTATGTTGCAGAATTATGTTCTAGTCATTTATTGAGCTTTGCATAAATTCTTATTCCATGATGATTTCTTCTGTTTGTGTGTTGGTTTTACTGTTGATATTGAAATGAGTATTGTTTTTATTATCACAGTATTTTCCTAGGTTCCAACCTAAAAATCTGGAGCATAACAAACTCCTTTTTGAGCGGGTTAATGAAATTGCTGCAAGGAAACAATGCACCTCATCACAGCTAGCACTGGCCTGGGTTCATCACCAAGGAGATGATGTTTGTCCCATTCCTGGAACCACCAAGATAGAAAATTTGAACCAGAATGTTAGAGCTTTGTCTGTGAAGCTCACACCAGAAGACATGGCTGAGCTTGAATCCATTGCATCTGCAGATGCTGTAAAAGGAGATAGATATGAGGGCAACTGGCCTACATTCAAGGATGCTGACACTCCATCACTGTCTTCTTGGAAAGCTGTGTAAAGGCATGTCATGCCTTTCAGCAAGTGTCTATTATTTCCTTGCTACCTTTTGTATTTGATATGGTTGTCTTTGAAGTTTTGTATAGTCTAGAGTAAATAATCTCTATTAATGAGATGTAATATGATTTAGAGAAACATTAAGATCACTGTTTTATCAGCTTTGCTTGTGAGCAATTGTTGTGATGGTCATGGTTTAGGGGTAATTACACTCATCGTTCCTTGACTATTGATTAATACACATTATTGTTCCTCAATTTCATTTTATAATGAAAATGTCACTAACATTATATTAATCCTTTTATGAATATCTTTGAGCCCAATTTCTATCAGTTTCACTAACGACGAGCTGACATGGACACTATATAAGCAATTTTAAAACTCATAAATGTCACATCAATTCTTAAAACTATTTATTTCTCTCTCCTCTAATGGGCTTCCTTCTCTCTCTTTCTCTCTCCACTCCTACCTACTTCTCCATACGGTTGTTCATCTAATTTTGGACTACAAACACACATCTCTAACTATCACAATGTCCATTGTAGGGGCTACCTCCACAGTATCTGGTGTTACTAAAAATGAAGACTCAGAATAATGCATCATTTGCCAAGAGAAATAGCAGTAATAAACTAATTAGAGACTCCCATGTTGTTTCTGTACATAATGGTTCGAGTTTAGAGCAAAGGCACGTGCCAAAGGTTTCTTCAACAGAGGATGGCGATGCTGCCACGCCAAGAACTACTAGTGCTTGTCAGTTATATCCATCACCGTCACAACAATGTCAAACATCATTCCCATATTTTAGATCCATATTTTCAGTTCATAATGGTGAGAGTATAAATAATCAAACCTGCCATGCTTCTTCTATGGATTCAATACAAGCTCTATCGCGAGGAGGCTGTTTTCCTAGCAAAAAAGCACCCCAAAAAAATTCCATTATCTACTACTAATTCCAATTTGATGAACTTCTCACATTTCTCAAAACCTGCTTCTCTTGTTAAAGCTAATCTTCATAATTCGTAATTTGATTCAGACATTTCTCACAAATTCCATTCTTAATTTGATTCAGACATTTCATCGAGCAGATGGCGGGCGACCTTCTTAACCCATAAATCTACTCCATGGTCATATGTCATCTAGCAACATTCCTAGTAAGCTCCAAAACCTAAACATAAAACATCAAACAAAACCCCAAAATTTAAAACAAAGCAAAGCAAACAAGAAATTGATGTTTTGAAATAAACGAACCTCAACATCAAGTTACTCAAGAACAGCAAAGGAAAACAGGGAACCAGACCCAACTTGCTGAGCATATGTACCTCTCTTGAGGAACCGAGTGACTCTGCCAATATGGAACTTGAGACCAAAAAGAGCTTTATCGCAAACTCCTAGGAACAGCAGCAAGTGGTCGCCATTAACAACTGCGAGGACGATTAATGGAGCAACAAATGATGAGGAAGTTGCAGTTGTTAATGGTAATTGTACTGATTGTCACATTCTATTTTTGGGATGGACGGTCCTGGGGTATGGGTAAGCGTAAAGCCACCAAAAATCTGTAGAATCCGTTAACCCTAATTATCTAGCAGAAATCCGGCAGTATTCCGTCAGAACTTAAACATAACCGTCAGCACTTAAACATAACCCTAAAATACGAAATCAAAAAGTAACAAATATAACACTCCCAATATGTCATCCTTATACCCTCAACTTCGCAAACATTATTAAATTCTCCCATTCATTCATTAATATAACTCAACATATAATATAAGTCATTCATTATTTTTGTTACTTAACTTAACTAGTCCATCAAGCACACATATATACTTACATACATTTATTTTACAATATTACTTTAACATTTTAAGTTCCATGGAGCAACTAAGATTCTTTTAAGACTGATTACTTACATTACAGTATATATACATTTTCTTATAATATTATAAGACAAATTATATCCTTCATTACTTGTAAGCATCAAGTGAAGATGAAAACTTCAGCTTCTAGATAACTACTAAACTCCTGTAAAAAAAATATATATATAGGGAATAGGGGTGAGTAAACTCAGTGAGTAATAAATATACTATCATACATTGCCAACGCTACTTCACAATGATGATAGTAGTTATATATCTTTTAGCATACTTTAGATATTGGTCTCATAATTAAATAATGCTTGAAAGCAAAACTCATATTTTGCAAAATCATTTCAAGAATTAAAATTTAAGAAGTAATTCATAAAAGCTTTATAAAAATTCATGATAAAATTAACTCATTATCTAGTACATGTTACATAAAAACTTCTTGTAATCTTATATATATATATATATATATATATATATATATATATATATCATAGTAAATCATGTAAAAATTATATAATTTTGCTCGTGATAAAACATGTAAAAACTGAGAACAAAAATTGGCTCGTAATCTAGTAATAGTTCTCGTGATAGCTTGAAATAAACATGAGACTGATCAGATCTCATGGTTAGGAATTTATACTCTTTCCAGCAAGAGTTTGGATGTTATACCCTATCCGTGGGTACAATGTGCACAATGTCCGATGATTTACCCTTCATCGGTTAGGAGATTTATGCTCACAAAATCCCAAAGATATCTCATGATAAAATCAATAGAATTCTTGTAATAAATATACAAACATTAAATAATCTCGTAATACGATTTCAATACTCATAATAATCTCGTGATAACACCAAATTAGTCTTGTAATAAATACATTTCAATACTCGTAATAAACAAAATACTTTAGTAAATTTATAATCTCATAATGAAATATTTTTGTAAAATATCTAGTTCTTACAAAAATATATCAAGTACATATAAAACCACATAGATACAATAAAAATGTAAATCTTGATAAAACTTTGGGTTCGTTATGGTCATATAAATCATTTATCAAATATTTGGAAGAACAACAATTATGGAAACTCAATAGAACTCATGATCTATATAAGTTCTAGTCACAAGAAAATACATTCTTAGGGTGGTCAACAAAGAACATAGGTTTATGATTCAAATAGCAATTAACAATAGCATATTAACTACTCACATTTTGTGCACCTTTCCTTATGCACTTCTCTCCCTTATCACTTGAATCAAGGATGTCCTTCAACACCTTGGTTCTCACCTCCTTGATGTCTTCCTTGAACCTCTACACATAACCAATACACATGATAAGTTTGCATATACCATCAACAACACTAAATGTCAAATTCCTAAATTCTGCCCATTGATCTCCTACTGACCCAGCAACCTTATTTCTGATATATCTTGAGTTACACTACTCCAATCACTTTGATTTCTTTTTCATTGTAAAGTAGACACATAAGGTAAAAATCAGCTCATTTGGAGCTCTGTGCTAAGTGCAACGACTAATTAAATTCTATCATGCCCCTAAACCCGAGGCAGATTAAGCTCTCTCCATTGTTGCTAGTGTAACTCTTATTTATTAAGTCCAATGACTAAACTCTTTTATAAGATAAAAATAGTCATGTAAAGGACTATTTCATTAGTTTTAGATTTGGTCAGAATCTGACTCTAAGACCCCCAAAACCCTTGCTCAATTTCTGTGTCCCTACTGTCCGTATATATGGGTCTCATATCTCCCAACGTATTGAGAATTCTCTTAAGCCTTCTTACAAGATTCTAATTCACTTTCCTACCTCCAACTTTCTAGTTTTGACCCAAGTCAAATTCCAGACCCTAAGGTTCCTGAAATTGAGGCCACAAGTTCCAACAGTTGGCCTTCACCCCAAAACTGCCTTCCTACTACAATTTCATTAGGTTCCCCAATTGAAATCCCCTTGGGCAACCTCAAGTTCACCCTTCATTCAAGTTCCACTCATCCTAAGCCTTCCTCAAGCCTTTCCCAAGCTGGCCATAATTTCTATAGTTTCTAGACTCCTGCCCCAATTCAGCTGAACCATACCAAGCCACCAAACCTAGGTTTTGCTCATCACTTCACCCTCTAATCACTTTCCCTTCAATTTTATCCACCAAAACACCATCCATCTGTCACATCCCACTTTCGGGATATGACTGTCCTAGAGTATGGGTAGGCCTAAAGCCACAAAAAACCTATAGAACCCATCTTTTCTCAAACTTCACTAAAAATTCGGTAGAGTGCCGACTATACATTTTACATATCCCAGAATACAAAACCTGCAAATAAACATTACTTCTAATATTCCTCCTTATACCCTCAACTTCAAATACAATTTTCAATTCTCCAATATCATCAACACATACCATACATATCATATTTAAATATATATCCATCAATAACATTAACTCATTAAGCAATTTTAAGTCATTCACAACTCATAAATTACACTTTATTCTTCTATAAATTCAGAAACCCATAGAGTGACTAAATAAAAACTTATATCTATACATCTTTATACGCATGAGTAAGTACATCGAATATTCCAAATAAACTTTCTACTTCAACTTCAATGCAAGCTTTAAATGAATTAAATGCTTAAGCTTGAACTGGGCTATCTTTTAGCTTTCTGTGAAAAAATAAATTAGGAATGGGGGTGAGTACAAAACCCAGTGAGTAAGAACTATTCTACCATAAATTGTGTGGCTCAGCGTTCAACAATCATTTACAAGAAGAATACTTGGTTGACTTATATACATACATATTCATTTGATAGAAGTGAAGTTTGATGATGTATGACACTTAGTATTTTTAAACTTAAAATCAAATCAAAACTTTGAATATACTCATAATCTTAGGCCAAATGGCACATGTCGTTTATTAATTTGAAACGAATATCGAATAACAAATAATTTACGATATTCTTGAAAACTAAATTTATATAACAAATAACTTACAGTACTTTGAAAATCTTCATATAAATACGATTGACTTGTAATATGTTTCAAATACAAATTTAGGTAACTAGTAATATGTTTCAAATCTTCTTTCAAATAGTTAATATCATATATTATCGTTGAAATCTTTTTACAATAGATGAGAGCGAATTTTATCATTGCTTTCTCATCGACACTACAATAGTGGCAGCTCTTCTTGTGGAGCATTGGCCACACATATTGTTTTATCTTTTAAAACTTCATTCATATAATAATACACATATAGATAATTTGATTAAATCATATATTTAGCAGAAATCTGTATACACTATATTAGCATGGAATTTATCATCGCTACCATCAACATTACACTAGTGGCAGTGGCTCTTCTTGTGGAGTAATACTACAACATAAAGTTAGCTAGGTCTTATGGCTAGGACGTTCAAATCTCTCATAGCAAGAGTCACTTCAATGTGCACAAAGTCTGGTGTTCCCCACACCAGAAAATGGGGATCCCTACTTGAAAACTCAAAATTCAAATGAAAATAATTCATATAACATATAATACTATAATAGCACATAAATTCCCACATAGGGGGACTGCAATAAATTCATAAATAGTGCTTCAATAACTCATCAATAATAAATTTACTGAACACATATGAACTTGAAATAAATTCATTAATGACTATTTTAGTAAATACCTTAAAGTTTTTTAATATTATAATAAACATATATAAAGTTCCATAAACTCATTAAAGAAATTCAATTAACCATATATATTTGCAATAATATATGGAAAGAGATTTTATGAACTTATTATAGAGGATTTCAAATAAATATGCTTATATAAAATTCAAATTGACATTTTGGAATTTTTTTAATAACATTCATCCATTATTAGTTTTTACGATACTTTTGGAAAGATTTTTCAACTAAGTAAAGTTATTACCAATTTTGATACAAATAGGAACTTAGGTACTTATAGATTTTAGGAGACTTAAACATCATTTTGATATATGGAAGCTTTCTTATAGGGTGGTTTAACAACGAATATGGTCTTAGATTGCAAATCACAATAGATAATAGGATAGTAAGCACTCACCTTGACTCTCCTAGCTCAAACAATAGGGTAATAGTAAGGTCCTTGATGTTCCTCTTCCTCTCTCTCTTATTTTTAACCCCCTTGAGATTCCTTTGGTTGCACTACACACCATACATACATACATTAAGTTTAAACACATCAATAGCAATATTAAATATCAAGTTCTTAAACTATGCCTATAGTACACCTACTGACCCAGCAACATTTTGCTTGCCACAACTTGAACTACAGAACTCCAATTTTATTGATTCTTGAGGAATTGGAAAATAGACATATAGATATACAACGTACTAAAATTTTAGCTCATTCTGAGCTCTACACGAAATTTGATACAAGTTCTAATCCTGTCCTACATCACTGCCCTAGACAGACTGAAATACCCTTAATATTTCTATTATAACTCACAATGCTTAATTCTGATGCCTAATAACTTTTACCAGCTAAAAGCTAATATATAAAGGACGAATTTATTAGTTTAGAGTTTGGTCATAATCTGTATCTATGACCCCCAAAACCCTTGCTCAATTTTTGTGTCTCTATTGTCCCTGCATTTAGGGGTTGTCCTAATATGAACCTTATATCTCTCAACATATTGGGGATTACCTTAAGCCCTTTCACATCATTAAATTAGACATATAAGAAAATAATTCATTAGTTTTGAGCTTACACTAATTCCGCCTTTAAGACCCTCAAGTTTAAGGTTCAATTTTTGTCTCCTTAATGACTTTACTTATAGAGACAGCCTCAATGCAGGCTCAATAGTTTAATTTGAACAGCAAACAGCCTATACCCACCATTTTTACATCAAACCAAGGAAACCAAGGAAAGAAATAAAAAAAAAAATTTAACAGAACATAAGATAATTACTATGGAACCTTAAATAAATACTTTTAATTCATAAACTTACCTTGAATCACTTTTCTTTCTTCTTTTTCTTCTACCACTGTAGCTCTCTCACTCTTCTTCCCTTCTTCTTCTTATTATCTTTCTTACTTCTAAGTATGTTTAGTGTCACAGCTCAATTTCGCAACTTTAACGGTCCTAAGGCATGAGTAGACATAAGGCCACCGAAAACCCGTAGAACCCTTCTCATCTCACATAATCCACATGCCATCATAACAACTAACACATACAAAACCCAGGATCAGAACCTGAACTCATACATATACTTATACAACTCATAACTTTATAATCTCATCCACATACATGAACATATAAACTCATAAGTCTCATATATATAAGAACATCAAATGTTGCCCTTAGGCCAAAAGAATAAATCTCTCTCCTTACACACATAGAGCATTAACATACTTAAATTACAATGCAACAATAAGGAGAATTTACATTGATTAAATAGATTCTTTAGGAAGGAAAAATGCCTGAAAAATTGAGCTGATAAACTTCTAATCTCCTGAAAAAAATGGAATCACTAATGAGATAAAGCAGTGAGTAAAGAATATACTATCATACTTGTAAGGCTAGGTAATTCAAGGCTAGATCATAAGGATGGTAGGGCTCATAACTTGTCAATTGACTTACAATATAGCAAATGAGGCTCATATAATTCGTAAGAATCGATAACTCGTAATATACAAGAATAAACATGTATATAGCTCATGAAAGAAATCATAACTTATAAATGAATGGATATAGAAATCATACTCGTAACATGTTAGGAATAGAGACACTTTATTAGCATATTCCCCTCGTAATAAAGAGTAGAGGCCGGTGGGCATACTCTTCCTCGTAATAAGAGTAGATGTATAATTAACATACTCTTCCTCGTAATACATGAAATGGATCAGATTTCACGTCTAGGACAATTTACCCTTCCTAGATAGGGGTATGATATTATATCCTATCCGTTGGATTATAATGTGCACAATGTCTAATGGTTAACCCACATTAGTCGGAGATTTCTATATCATTAAAGGTTATCAACATATAGATAAAAGCATTTAAGGTTCTCATACTCATAGGCATATAAATATTACATGGTTCTCATAAATGAAAATAATTAGCAACTGGCTAATTAGGAACTCATAATGTTTTATGAAGCAATTATGGTTCAACAAACAATTCTCATACTTTTCTCATGGTGGCTCATACAAGAAATTAGGCATTAGGCATTAGGCCTTAGGAATTCAAATACAAGAATAGTAGTATATTTTCTACTCACCTTAGACCAAAAAGAATCTCTATTACTCTTAGAAACTCCTCAATTACATCAACTCCTCATGGTCCTCATGATTCCCATCAAGCCTTCTTAGATGAACTAAACATATAAACATATACAAATTAACAATACACATAACCCATGCTCTTAAAATCACTATACACATGTTAGTCTCATGATTTCTAATCTTAATCCCTCCCCAAGTATGAAATATAACAATGGAGAAGAAGAACACAAAAGAAATCAAAACCCTAACTTACCTCTTCAAAGAATGCTTTAAGAAATGGAAGAATGAATGGACAATAAAAACCCTAGATCCTTTAGTTGAAGCAATTAATGAAGTCTCTTGGCATTAAATGTGAGTAGGTGAGTGATTCTTGAGAGAAAATGAGTTTAGGAGCTTTGAAATCTCGAATAAAATGAATTGGGGCTTTAATTTCCTTTTTAAAGCCGTTTCCCCAAATATGATCCCAATGGGAGTAGCGGTCGCTACAAGCCCATCGCAATCGCGATTCACTTATCGCGGTCGCGATATGAACCTTGAGGGCGCTATACGTTACTGTTCACGTGACTGTTCATTCTGGTGAAAATTTCAGGAATAAAGGTTTGCGGTCAGCTTCGCGTCCATGGTTGCGATCACAATCTCTCTATCGCGGTCACTACTTCCTTGTTGCGGGCGTAACTTATGCTCTGTAACTCCATTTCAATGAATTCTCCTTAAATTCTCCACATAAACTCATAAAATCATCCAATAGACTTATTTCAATAAGAATACCATATAATCATCATCAAACACTTATCATATAACTCATAGCTCATAAAATATATATATATATACTAGATACACATCTAGTAGCTCATATAAAGGATCGAACGAATGTATACATGAACTTGAGTTATTACATTTAGTGATAGAAATAAGATAAGTAAAATGGTTGGTATGACAATTTTATCTTAATGTTTATATTATATTATTTTTTTATTTATCTTTTTATTACCTAAAAATAAAATGAAATCCAAGTGTGAATCCTCAATTTTACACTCTCATGAGGCTGCCGCAACTTGACACTTACTAAATTTCCTGCTGCTACGCAGAGCCGGTACGGCGGTCCTACTAGCTGGTTAACAGGTAAGGGTCAAAGGGGCAGCGCCCTCGAAAGGTAAATGATATATTTCTTCCAACATAGACTGATATCACTTTTCCAACCTTGATTGGACTTTCTGTACCATACAACATTTTTCCAAAACTGACCGAATTTTCCTCAAAACTGACTATCAAAATGTCCGATAATTAATTTTAAATCTACCGCCACTGACCGGTAGTTTTTTAGACTTCAGAATACCTCAGAAACTGACCCGAAACCCTTGAAAACTAACTCGAAAGCCTCAAAAACCAAACCGAAAAGCGAAAAGGCCCAGAACTCGAGACAGCTCGTGGACGTTCGCGAGCCATGCCCGTGCGTTCGTGGGCTGCCTGCACTTGTCTGCGAGACGCGTAGGCGGACGCCCTAGACACCAGGCAAACGCCGCGCATCGTCTGGTGCATTCACACTGACACGCGTTGTGCTAACACGTGTCAGACGCGTCAATACGGGGCTGACGTGTCAGTCTAGTACGCGTCTGCCAGGTGTTCTAACGGATCTCGCGAGCGCGTCTCGTGGCTCTGACCCTTTTCGCTGAAATACCCTTTTTACCTCTCCTTTTATCCATTTTTATGCCCTTTTTGGTCTTTTTCACCCTCCATCTGCTCCTATAAATACCTCACTCCCTCACCACTTCAAAAAACACCTTGGGCATTTGTGATTGCTATCCACTTGCTCCCTTCTCTCTCTCTTTCTCTAATTAATTTTCTCACTCATTTTGAGTAATCTCAATTAGTTAATTAATTAAAAATCAATTTTAATTAATTAATTAATTTTTCAATTAGATTTCACTCAATTTGATTAATTAATCCTTTTAATTAATCACTTTAATTAATTAATCCTTTTAATTAATTAAGAATTGGGTAATTAAGCAAATCATCAAATTAATTTCCTTTTTTCCAAAAAACCAACC
>CATKHJ010306889.1:0-12160 GCA_949750685.1 Vernicia montana
GCACCTAGTCTTCAAGAAAGCAGCATAGGTAGAATCCATAGAGGGATCTTGAGCATGAGTTGCATTGAAAGAATAAAGACGAGTAGAGAATGAAGAACAATGTGAGATTCCAATAGAATGTGCTCCTGATAATGTCACCATCTCATCTACTGACATTCCTTTCCGGGCAAAATTTTGAGAGAGTTGCTCTGCATTGAAGAAGTGAGGGGGTAGATTTGGTTCTACTTCATTTATATTTGATACACGCCCGTCTCGCCTTCCTGCTTGCACGTCATAATTGATGCCTCCAAGCTTTTGGGAACTGTCTCTAGCAGCGAATGCAAGAATGTCTGCACATGATACGGTTTGAGGGCATATGGCTTCGATTTGGGCTTTGGCGTCATCGATCACTTCGAAACCTCGTAAGCTTGGATTATTAGCTAAATGTTCTCTCTCTGATGGGTTTCCTGGTGTGGATTCTAGTAGTACTGAAGCATCACAACCCTGTAAAACGCACAAACAAATGATCAAATTAACTACCGTTGAGAAAAATACTATGTTGAAAATATTGATTCAAAATTATGAATGTTTGTATTTGAAGTGAATTTGGTATGTTGTTTAATTTATACAAGTTTCAAAATTTTCAAAATAGTTAAACAACATTGTCATACTACTTTTTCAGTAGTATTTAATAATGTTTTTTCAAAAAGGTAGTTTCAATCTTATTGTCAAACAGATTATTTTATCAAAATAATAAGCGCAGAAAGTTATAATATAGATAAATACCCTGACAAAGCAGTCATGGAAATGCATCCTGATGAGGCCAGCACCTAAACCTGGATTGCGAGAGACAAATTTATTTACAGCTCTTTTCACAATTGATTCTGCTGATGGACATGATGATTTATAGAATCCTACTCTAAGGGATGCTGATGAAAGAGTAGCCAATGAGCACAACATAAATAAAACAATAATAGAAGATGTCATTGTAACAGAATTGAAAATATATATATAATTATAGCTTCAGATATGAACTTGCTTGTAGAAAATAAGAAACTAAAGAGAACAAATTAAGAATAGGCAAAGGAGAAGAAATTGAAGATGTATATTTGCTGATGATTGATGAGATTGAATTTGTGACCTATTGGCATATTTATAAATAATGTTGGTGAAAAACTTTGGTAGGACTGTATAAATATTAATCAAACCGATCAAATCGAATTGATCCAATTCAATTCAAACCAAAATCATGATTTATGTTATTTTATAGTTGGTTACGGTTTTAAAATTTTTATAAACTGAATTTTTGGTTTGGTTTTAATTTAAGAAAATGAAAATCCAGTTAAACCGAACCGTACCAATAATATAATAAAACTATGTATTTTTTAGATATGTACTTTACTAATATGCAAATAATTATTCTTTAAATTTTTTAGAAATTTAAGATATCTACTGAATTTTTATATTTTAGAAGATTTTTATATTATTATTTTGATCCTACTAATTTTTTGGAGAATATTTCATTATAATTTATTATTATTATGCTATAAAATTTCAAGTATACAACTTGAAATTTATTTTTTTTTGTTTTAAATAGTATTGATAAGATTAATTGTTATCTAATAATATGATTTTATTTTAATATTTGTTAAATTTTTATAATTTTTCAATTTTTAATTTTATTTATTTTTTATTTTTGTCAAACCGACCAAATCGAATACAAATAGTTTTGATTTAGATATTTTTTAATATTACTTGATTTCACTCAGAATTAAAATATTTAAAAATCGACTTTATTAATTTGATTAAAAATATTTATTTTAAATCGATCAAACCAAACCATGAATACCTACTTGCAATAAAGAAAAGTGTATTGCTGTAGCTGTAGGATGAGTAAATAGAGTGAACAAAGTTGAAGTTTTCATTGTTTGAATAGTTCTATGAAATGTCCTGACTAGCCCACCATAATAAATGTCTTAGTGGATACAATTGCTTGATCTCTTCTCACCTACTTCAATTTTTCATTGTAGTATTTTTTTTTTTTTTGGGTATTATATGATAGGGTAGCTTTAGTTTTCTTGACTCGTGCAAACAATAACGGCAGTCAATAGAGTGAGAATATTAAATTATTGATTGATGTATGTATTTTTCATATATATATATATATTGTTTGATATTTTAATTATTTCTTTTAACAATTTTTAAGTTCTCACGAGCATAATATTTTTTCAACCATTATGAATTTTATCCCTAAATGCTTGAATTCAATATAAAATTATCTGAAATATTGAATTTTAACTCAAATTCAAAATTAAATTACTACAAAACCAGTGAAAAAATTTAAAAACTTTGTATTCTTAAGTAGATGTAACATTCTAATTAATTCAATGACTTGATCAAAGTAATGAAAACACATACCAATAGACACCAGATTCATATGGGCTACTGAGGAGTAAGCACGCATATAATTATATGGAAAAATAATAATCTGATTATCAACAAAATAAAAAATTATTGGTCCATGTAGTCAGCTTTAGACATAGCTAGTACATATTTTATTATTTTTCTAAAGACTTGTTTGGCAAAGTTAATATATAGAAAATGAAAGAATGTGTATATAATATATATAAAGTGAATAAATTTTATTAATATTATATAAAAAAAATTATTAATACTTTTCAGCTTATGCTAAAGTATAATTAAAATAAAAAAATATAAAAACTTTATTAATGAACAAAATATAAAATTGAATAAGTAATGGAATCAATGGTACCAAACGTACCGATGAAAAGTAATAAAATAAATAAATTTTTATTTAGTGTTACTATATATAGAATTATCTTTAATTTTTGAGTGCTCGAGTTCTAACCTCTAATCGAAATCAAATGCATGTATCAAAAAAAAAATATTTAAGAATAGAAAATTAGTGTGCCAAATACATTATTACATAAAAAAAAATAAAATAATATTTAACCCTAAAAATTTCAATTGGTTAGAAATTAAGTTTATTTTTCTTATTGATTAGAATTTTATTTTTCTTTAAATATAAATATAAAAAATTAACGAATAAATTGACATGAAAATATATTAATTATTAATACATAAAAATATAATATTCAATTGTTATACACATATTGATGGAGTGTATAAGGGTGAAAACTTAGCCAAAATTTGTCCTTCGGAGCTATTCCTACAGACATCTATCAACGTTCAAAGAAAAACAAAAAGACCTTTGGCGAAAAAAAGAAAAACTAAAAGACTGAAACTAAAAAAAAAAAAAAAAAAAGGAAGCTAGTTAATTAAGCTGATATGAGTTGAAGTTTCTTAAAGATGCAACCAATCACTGTCTATCTATTGAAAGCTGTCATTGTTTACTCGAGTCAAAGAAAAAGGAAGCTAGTTAATTAAGCTACCCCATCATTTATTATCCATTAAGCAAGAAGGCATGTATCAGTGATGAACTTTCTAGGAAAGGCTAATCCGTACCTACAACTTGCTCAAACAAAGAAAATTTCAATTTTCTTAATTGTTACATTCATACACGTCTTCAATTTCAATTTTTTGTCCTATAAATACCAACACTTCTTCACCTTTTTCACAAAAATATAATAAATATTGTTTGGTAAAATTAAAAATTAAGTGTTGAATAACGCTAAATATAATTAATTTATTTGATAATTGATATTATTGAAAATTATTAAATATTTTTATTGAACATATTTAATCATATAATATTGATATTTAAGTTTTAACCATTAAATATAGTTTTGAAATTAAAAAAAATCATAAATAAATAAAATTTAGAAACAACAATTATATTAGGATAGTATTTCTCATGAGTTTTTAAAAATAAATATTACTAAATTTTAAATGAATATTACAAAAATTAATAAATGAGTATAAAAAAAAATTAATACAACTAAAAAGTCAACGCTTACATATTAACCAACTGATTTGCAATTTGTTCTCGCAAATTAACCATAAATATTTGATACGATTGCCTTTGTGTTTGTCCTTGCATAGTATTATTAGCTGGTGTTTGAAATATCAACTCCTCTTTATCAAATTATTAAAAAAAAAAAAAATCATCTGTAATAGTTATTTTGCCAAGATAATTGTGAATAACAACACATGCTATAACAATGTTTATTTGCATAACAAATTGATACTAGGGCCGGCTCAAGAATTTGTGGGGCCTTAGACAAATGTTAATTAGAGGTCCTTTAATATCATGAACAAAATTTTTGAAATTATTTAAAATTTACTTTTCTTATTTTTTTAGATATAAAATCACTTATTCAAGTTTTATATTCAAGTTTAGAAAGCAATTTTTTTTTTCTATAGACAATATGACCAAATTACTCAATTTTTCTTGTGACATTGTTGAACGTAAATAAGATTTTATTAATTTTAATTTTGAAATTTTTTTTTTCTGCTGAAGGTACAATAACAAGAATAGTTAACAATATTTTATAGTTAACAGTAATATGGGAACCTTTAAATCCTTAATATAATTTTGCTAGAATGAAAATAAAATGCAAGAAACTATAGCACTTGATTTATATTATTCTAATTGCAATTTCTGATAATAATCTATAATATGATATTATTACGTGCATTAAAAAAAATGAAAAAAGATTAAATTCATATGTTGCAATTACACAAAGTAAATTTAGAAAATAAAAAAGAAAAGAAGAAACTAACCTTAAGTAGATGAGTTATTGCTTAAGAAATTCTTATCCAGAGTAGATGAGTTACTGTTCAATTAAAGGGGAAAAGTTTGACAAGTAAAAATAAACAAAATATTTTTTTTGTTTTCTCTGTGCAAGTTGAGAGATATAAAAACTGTTCAAAAAGGAAAAGAGAGGCAGAAACTGACAAAAAATGACATAAGAAAAAGTATTTAGGATTTAGTTTATTATATAAAACCAAAGGCTAACTATATTTAAGTCAATCTATTAGTTAACCGTTTAACCAATAAATACTAAATTTATCCACAGAATTAAGCCAATTTTCAATATAGCCGTTTAAACTAATTAATTATAAAAAATTAGCAGCTTAAATTTAATACTACACATTTAAAATCCAATAAAATAATAGACTTATTTCATTTATATAATTAATAACAAATTTGAGGGCTCCAATACACTTATATAATTTGAAAAAACGAACTGACCGAAAAATCGAAATTATATATTTAAATATATTTTTAATACTTTTAATATTATTTTTATTTTTTTATATATTTATATATTATTTTATAAATAAATATTTTATATTATTTAAATATATTTTTAATATTATTTATATTTTATATATTATATATTATTTTATAAATAATTATTTTATATTTTATATATTTTATACATTTTTTATATATTATTTTATATATAAAAATCAAAACCAAATTAAAAATTTGATTTTCAACCAAACCAAATTGAATCAAACCAAAGTTTAAAATTTGGTTTAGAGGGCTTATTTAGTTCAGTTCGGTTTGATATAAAATATTTTGAAATTTTGATTTTTTTATTTTTTAATTTTTCAAACCGAATCGACTGATGCAAATCCTTAAGTATAAGTCAATTGATTTTATATAGGTGAATTTCATACTCATCCACTTATAACTGATATGTCTAAGCATATATGAGCCCATCAACTTTAATACTTTTCTCTTCATTAGCAGTACTCGTCTAATTAATTAAATATCCTTCTACACACACTTCAATTCGCTTTTCTATTCTCTTATTATTATATACTGATACTCCCTTTTAATTAGTTAATCAAGTACTCATTTGAAGCTATTTATGCAGTATGGGTTCTCTTAGAATGCCCTCTTCTTCCATTATTATTTTAGTTTTGTTGTGTTCATTGGCTTCCCTTTCATCAGCATCCCTTAGAGTTGGATTTTATAGATCTTCATGTCCATCAGCATAAAATACATATATAGTATATATGATAAAATACATATAAATAGTTACATAAAATACATATAAATTACAAAATAAATAAATAAATAAATTACATATGTTTACATTATGTATCAAAAACATTACAATCAAACATGACTTAATTGTTACTGAATAAACACCGAATTAGAATAATACTGCAACTAATAATTTGAGAAAAATAATGAAGATAATTTGGACATACAGATTTTACGTGCAAAACCCCCAAACAAATTAGGGTAAAAACTACGGGCAATAATAAAAGAATTTTCATTATGAGAAAATAAGAATTACAATAGTATAAGGAGAAAACAATTTAAATTTTCTCTTAAAAATTTCTTTCCGTCTAACTCTTTATTTTTCTCTATTGTTTTTGGGATGATAGCACCATGCTTGTTCTTGCCTATTTATAGACAAGAACAAGTGCCACCATATGGCCATTTAAAAGGCCACGTCCATGACAATCCTATCATACAATTTTACTTGGCTAATTTTGCTCCAACAATTTGTGATGATTGAATATTTTGTCCATGTCATGAACATGTTGTCCACTAAACTTGGACAATATTGCTTGGGCCATTAACAATCTCCTACTTGAAGATTTAATTAATGATCAATTAATCTTCACATCGTTCTTTCTTCCTTGCCATCCATGTTGCTTATGTTTCTGCTAGACCAGTAGATGATCGACACCACATAAACTTGTCAGTATTGACTGCCTTTGTCATAAAATCTACTAGGTTGTCTTTAGTATGAACTTTCTGCATATCCACAGTTCTTTCTTCCACTTTCTCATAAACGAAGTGGTACTGGACTCGAATGTGTTTCGTTTCTAAATGAAAAGATGGATTCCTTGCCAGATGTAAGACACTCTGACTGTCACAAAACAGAGAAATCTTTTCCTGTTTGTGCCCGAGTTCTTCCATTATCATTTTCAACCAAACTGCTTCTTTACTAGCTTGTGTAGCTGCTACATACTCTGCTTCTGTTGTTGATGTAGCCACAACTGACTGCAGTTTTGAAACTCAGCTTACTGCTCTGCTAGCAAGAATAAACACATAACTTGTGGTGGATTTGCTTTTGTCCAAATCAGCTGCATAATCTGAGTTAACATATCCTCTGACAGTAGATTCCGATCCTCCATAACACAATACAATATCTGAGGTCCCCTTAATGTATCTTAGGATCCTCTTCACTGTACTCCAATGCTCTCTACCAGGATTTTCTATGTACCGACTAACCACTCCCACTGCATGTGCAATGTTTGGTCTCATACAGATCATAGCAAACATTAGACTTCCCACTGCTGATGCATACAGTACTCGAGACATCTCCATCCTCTCTGCTTCACTGCTAGGACTCATACTGGAGGATAATTTGAAATTAACAGGAAGTGGGGTAGAAATTGGCTTACAATCTTGCATATTGAAGCGTCGCAAGATCTTCCACAAATAATTCTTTTGACAAAGCCAAATCTTCCTATTATTTCCGTCTTGGAGAATTTGCATCCCTAGAATCTTATTTGCCGGTCCCAAGTTCTTCATATCAAATTCCCTAGCCAAATACAATCATTGTTGGGGCCTGCTACCAACATGTTGTCTACATACAACAATAGAATGATAAAATCATTATCACCAAACCTCTTGAAATAGGCACAAGGGTCTGCATTTAATTTGTTGTATCCAAGGCTCATGATGAATGAATCAAATCTCTTATACCAACACCTCAGCGCCTGTTTGAGACCGTATAGAGATTTGTTCAACCTGCAAACCAAGTTCTCCTTTCCATGTTCTTCAAATCTTTCTGGTTGGAGCATATAAATTTCTTCTTCAAGATCTCCATGAAGAAAAGTAGTTTTCACATCTAACTGCTCTAAGTGTAGGTCACGAGTAGCACACATTGCCAAAACTACTCGGACTGTATTAATTCGAACCACATAGGAAAATATCTTATTGAAGTCAATGCCTTCTTTCTGAGCATACCCTTTTACCACCAGTCTTGCACGATACCACTCCACTTGATCATCACTATTTCATTTGATCTTGAAAACCCATTTATTACCAATAGGCTTTCTTCCTTGTGGTAACGACACAAGCTCCCAAGTTTTGTTCTTATGAAGAGCTTTAATTTCTTCCTGCATTGCTGCAATCCACTGAAATGCATCTGAACTATCCATCGCCTCTTGAAGATTTGATGGTTCACCATCTTCAGTTAGAAAACAATATGCAACATTGCTCTCCATAAGATAATCAGACTGCCATGCTAGTGTTTTTCTTTCACGAGTCGACCGTCGAACTTCTATAGTTTCAATCTCAACTGGTTCTTGTTCCTCAATTTCCAGTGTTGCTTCAGAAGAATCTTTTGAATTAGTCTTTTTCCACCTGTACCATTGTAGTTTCTGGACCTTCTTTTGAACTACTACTATCACATTTCTCTTGCAGTTTTGCTTCTGTAAATATAACATCCCTATTGATCACAACCTTATGGGTAGTGGGATCCTATAGGCGATACCCCTTCACTCATCAGCATAACCCAGAAATATGCATTTTCTAAATTTTGGATCTAATTTTGTAGTTTCTTGGGTGTTGTATATCACGTACACAGGACTTCCGAATACATGGAGGTTTGAATAATCAACAGGCTTTCCTGTCCACATCTCTATCGGTGTTTTCAACTCAATTGCAGTTGATGGTGACCGATTGATTACATAACAGACGGTGTTGATTGCTTCTGCCCAGAATATTTTTCCCAGACCTGCAGCTCCCAACATTGCCCTTGTTCTTTCCAACAGGGTTCTGTTCATCCGCTCTGCCACTCCATTTTGTTGAGGAGTGTATGCCGCAGTGAATTGTCTTTTTATGCCTTCTTAATTACAAAATTCAGCGAACTCATTGCTGGTATACTCTCCTCCATTATCTGTCCTCAAACACTTGATCTTTTCCCCATATTCAAGTTCTACTCACGCTTTGAACACTGAAAAGACATCTACTTTTCCCTTGATATGATACACCTAACATCTCCTAGAATAGTCATCTATGAATGACACAAAGTACTTTGCTCCTCCCAGGGACAGAACTGGTGCTTGCCATACATCAGAGTGAATCAATTCTAGAACTTTCTTGCTTCTAAAATTTGATGTATTAAATTTTATCCTGTGCTGCTTGCTTGTAACACAATGCTCACAAAAGGGTAAGAAAACCTTTGTGAGTCCCGGAAGTAGATTTTTCTCTGCAAGAATTTTCATTCCTTGCTCAGACATATGCCCAAGTTTGTAATGCCACATCATCGCAGATCTGTCATTCAATCTACTCGAAGCAACTGATGCTTCCCCTTCCTGCACAGTCTCTCCCATCAATATATACAAGTTTGCAACCTTCTTCTGACCTTTCATAAGTACAAGCGCACCTTGGATTATTTTCTTAATCCCATTCTGGGTTTCGATCTTACACCCAAGATCATCCAGTTGTCCTTCAGACAACAGATTCTTCTGCGAGTCCTCCACATGTCGCACATTTTGAATAGTGCAAAGTGTCTCATCATACATCTTCAACTTGATAGTTTCAATACCGACGATCTTTAAGGCATGATTATCCACCATGTACACAGATCCTCCTGAGATAGATTCATAATGATGGAACCATTCTCTCCGAGAGGTCATATGCCAGGTAGCCCCTGAGTCAAAACAACAGACATCAGCTAAATTCTGTTTGCCTGTATCAGTCGCCACCACTTCATAACATAGAGCATTGTCATCACCTGAAGTGCTTGCTATATTTCCCTGAGGACTGAAATTTTTATTTAAATTCCAACAATCTTTTTTCATGTGACCCTTCTTGCCACAATAGTAGCACTTTATATTCTTCTTACTCCTCGATTTTGATCTTCCCTGATTGTGGCTCCCACTGGGGCCACGTTCTGTTAATCTTCCTCTCACCATCAATGCCTCCATTTGTTGCGAACTAGCCAACCTGTCCTTCTTGTTCTTACACTGACTTTCTTCTTCTAGAACTGCGGCTGCAACATCATCGAAGACTAGATAATCCGTGAGGATATTATTTGTTAAATTGATGATGAGTTGATCATACAAATCAGGTAGACTTTGGAGTAAAAGTTCAGCACGTTCATTTGGCTCTATTTTAACTCCCAACGATGTAAGCTGAGAAAATAGAGTATTCAAAGTATTCACGTGCTCTGTTACCGAAGTAGATTCTGACATCCGAAAAGTGTACAGTTTCCTCTTCAGGAAAATTTTATTGTTGAGTGATTTTGACTCGTACAACTTGTTGAGATGATTCCAAATCTCTTTTGCCGTCTTTTTCTCTTCTATGCTTGACAATACCCCATCTGCTAATGCTAGATGAAAGTTTGCTATAGCATTTCCATCCATCTTATTCCACTTATCATCTGCGAGTTCCGCCGATCTTTCACTGATAGCCGCAAGACAATTATTTTTCTCAATATTGCCTTCATCTTCAATTTTCACAGTGAGAAATTTCTCCAATTGAATTTCTCAATCTCAAATTTTGCTGCCATTGCTTCTATCACAGTCTGCTTTGAGCAAAACTAGCTCCCACTATTTCACGTGAATAGTACTGTATACTGGAACAGTGACTATAGTCCGTGACTAGTACACCAGGTAAGTTCCCAGAAAAGAGAGGTGAGTCACAATGAACACGCTTAAATACTAAGTCTTTCCTTAGCCAGAACTTTTCCTAGATATGCACTTTCACACTACTACACTTATTTCCAACAGTACACGTATCCGTGAATAGTGCCAAATTGCACAGTACCTCAGAGTACTATTCACAGCAATAATTTTCCGAGAAAATTTTTTTCTAATGTGGAAGATCAGTCAAAATTGCAACCACATAACATACTCTTAATTTTCAAGGAAAATTAAAACCAACAGCTCTGATACCACTTGTTGCTGAATAAACACCGAATTAGAACAATACTGCAGCTAATAAATTGAGAAAAATAATGAAGATAATTTGGACACATAGATTTTACGTGGAAAACCTCCAAACAAATTAGAGCAAAAACCACGGGCAAGAATAGAAAAATTTTCACTATGAGAAAATAAGAATTACAATAGTATAAGGAGAAAACAATTTAAATTATCTCTTAATAATTTCTTTCTCTCTAACTCTCTATTTTTCTTTCTTGTTTTTAGGATGATAGCACCATGCTTGTTCTTGCCTATTTATAGACAAGAACAAGTACCACCATATGACCATTTAAAAGGTCACGTCCATGACAATCCTATCATATAATTTTACTCGGCCAATTTTGCTCCAACAATTTGTGATGATTGAATATTTTGTCCATATCATGGATATGTTGTCCACTAAACTTGGACAATATTGCTTGGGCCATTAACATTAATTAGTATCATGACCTTGTTTAGATTAAACTAAATTATAATTATATAAAGTATATATGATTACATAAAATACATATAAAATTAAAAAAAAAAGTATATAAAAAATACATAAATATAATAAGTTATATACATATTATATACAAAAAAAAAAAAAAAAAAAATTACATCCAAAATAATTTAGAGCCACCAAACATAACCTTGTTACAGTGCGAGGAGCGACAATACTGTAGCAGTTGCTCCTCGTGCTACTTAAATATTTCATAATTAACAAATGTGAAATGTTAATAATTTTGAGTCAATATTTTCAACATAGTATTTTTCTCAACAGTAGTAAATTTGTGTATTTATCATTTTAATAAATTTGTGTATTTATCATTTTAATGATATATATATATATATATATATAGTAACATACAAAAATCAAATAATTTCAAAAGAAATGAAATATAGCTTTCAATGTAATGTAAAACTTGATAATTAAACTACACATGATGCCTCACTAAGATTTTTTCTTAATTTAATTTTTTATAATTTAACAGTAAATTGATATAATGAGACAACTTTTTTTTTTTTTATCTTACTAAATTCACCTTCCACATAAATTCAAAGATTAGGTCTTTTATTTTAAAATTAAATAAATAATAAAAAAAACCTTAATCATGTTGAGTGATTTTGTCAACAAAATTATTAGTTGACATCTGCCTCTAAGGAAACAGTTAGTATATATAGTAATGAATCAAGTTGTGTATTTGCACGTACAAAATTGGTTGATTATGACAAATTAATGACTTAGTTCAATAATATATAATTTTTGGCTACACCATGATATATATATATATATATATATATATAT
>CATKHJ010306919.1:0-16094 GCA_949750685.1 Vernicia montana
TTTTTTTTTTTTTTTAAATTTCTTTTAATTATATTTATATTTTAATAAATATTTTTAGTTCAAGAAAAATAATAATACACTAAGAATATTTAATAATTAATTTAAAGAGTGATAATTTTTTTATTAATGATTTTGCAATAATGATGTTGTATTTATGAGATTGTACATAAAGTTTTTTTTTTTTTTTTTTTAAGTGTGGGGAATATATTAATATTTTATATTCTTAAAATTTTAAATTATATTTATAATTAAACTTTTAAAAATTTTTATAACTAAAATTATATTTCCTATAGCATTAATCAGCAAGCAATTCTTGTAAAGTACAGTAGACAAAATTTCTTAAGAATCCCTCTCCAAATGGATCAAAATAGTCTTATACCCATGAATCCAATCAAGTTCAGTGAACATAAAAATCACACTAAGCTTATATGATCATTGTTAAATCCAATACCAGAGGTAAAACCGAGTTATCCGGATCAGATTGAAAAAAACTAGAGAAATTAGAAATACAGAGGTTTAGGGAGCGTTTGGTATCACTATAATTTTTTGTGTTTTTTATTTCAAATTTAAAAAAAATAAGTATTAGAAAATATTTTTAAATGGTTATATGTGTATTAATTATAGCTTATAAAAAATTATTATTTTTTATTTCTTTCATATTTATCCAGAAATATTTTAAAAACAAAAAACAGAAAATAAAAAATAAAAATTTCTGATTTTCAAATATTGTTTTTATTTTTGAAAAATAAAAAATAGAAAAGAGAAAATGATACTGAAGGAGCTCTTAGTTTATCAATTTAGTAAGCTGTCAGTCATTTGATCTAATGGTTATAATTAAAGGGTTATAAAGTGTAAATTTCATTCATAACCTGATGCTTTATAGAATGACTGTTAAACTTTAAAAAAAATCTTTCAAATTAAAATTATTGCTATTATAATTTATATTTCTAATTTGTTTTGATATTTATCATAAAAAATTATAATATTATAAAATATTATATTTTCATAATATTATATTTTAATAAATATTTATTTTTGCCTCTAAAAAATCTTATCGTATTTATTTTTTAATATCTAATTAGGGAAAATCACCTTATTAAACATTTTTAAACTTTTAAATAGATAAAACATGAATTAAATAGATAAAAAAAAAAAGCTAAAATTAAATTCCCATCATGTTTCAAGATGTAATTTCAAATTAGATTAAATTAAACTTCACTAGTTAGATCATAAACTCAAAACTGTATTGTTTATGAAATGAGATTTTTTAATTAATGAGAGTTCCATCTCTGAAATGGAAAATAAAATAAAAAAGTATGATCACGTGAGTTTATCTCCGTATTAGCAGGCGGTCCGTACGAGTCACACGTACCAAAACCAATAGTCCTATGCTTATTTATAAAAGATAAATAAATAATAATAAATAAAAAAAAAAATTAACGCCTGTTTGGGAAGAGAGAGAAAAAGGGGAAAGGAGAGGACATAACAACAAGAAAAGGAAGAAGAGGAAGAAGATGGGTGAAATTGCTGGGACAATGACCAAGAAGAAGAAGAAAAAGGGACGTCCCTCTCTTTTAGACCTTCAAAAACGCTCTCTCAAACAACAACACCACCAACAACAAAACCCTAATTCCCTCAATGCCTCATTCTTAACCTCTCACCGCCGATCCACCCGCCGGAACCCTAATCTTGATTTGCCCGACTGGATTAATGACGACGATGACGAGCGCAAACAGAAGAAACACAAGCTTTTGCTTGGATTGAATTCCCAACAAAACAACAACAAGCGCAATCACCCAATTTCCTCGGCGAATTCACTGGGTCCTAACTCCTCATACGGCTCTGATGGTGATAAACCCGAGGCGGCTCTTAAGAAGCCCAGGATCAGCGCCGCCCGTCTCGGATCTGATGAAATGGTGATTAGCTGACAACAATTTTCTTCTTTATCGTCTTTTTGAAATCAAGTGCATTTCTCAAAAGCAGAGGTTTTTGGTGTTTTTTGTTTCACTTTTTGGAATTTTTTTTTGGGGGGATAGTATTTATTTAAATGTGATTTGAATACTTTTTAGATTTCGCGCGTTATTTGAAGATTGATTGTGGACTGGGGACTCGGTGTTGGATCGGAGTGGAGTGGATGTGTTTTGACTGGGTCAAGGTTTTTTTTTTTTTTTTTTTTTTTAAGGGATGTTAATTATAACAATTTATTGTTTTCGGGAAATCTAGGAATTGGGTTTCAGCTTTTTTCTTTATTTGATTTTGATACTGTATATTTTCCATAAATAAATATATTTTATTACTGATTTTTTTGTAGTATTTAATCTGGCCTTGATGTGCCCAAAATAATAGACGCACAGACCTTCTTGTCTGAAAAAGCTTAAATTTGTCTTTTCTTTAATAATTCTCAGTTATTTATTTATTTTTTGCCTCTTGTACTTGCTCGACTTTTACTGTGACTTTTCTCTTTGTTTCTTCAATAATCACTGAAGATACCAACAATTCTTTTTTCTTTTCTTTTGGTGGTAATTTGTATAATTTATGATGGACTAATTCTCTTGCAGGGTGAAAAGGCTCCGAAAGCGACTGACACTCTCCATGGTATTGATCAAATTGAAATTTTATGAAAAGGCATTTTCTGGGGAATTTTTAAAAAAGTTTTGTAGTAGTAATTAATTAAAACTGTGCCATTTATGTCTACAGAGTCACCGGTGGAGCCTGGCCCCACGACTCCTTTACCAGACAAAAAGTTGTTGGTCTTCATCCTTGACAGGCTTCAAAAGTGGGTGATGTTTTAGCTTCTTAGATTTTTTTTTTTTAAACTTATTTTCTTCTGGTCTTCTTTCAACTGAGTTATGATTGGTTACTTTCAATTGGGTTTTGATTGACTTGTTTCAACCAACTCCTTACAGAAAGGATTCTTATGGAGTGTTCTCTGAACCTGTGGATCCTGAAGAGGTGCATTTTATTCCTTTGCAAAGCTGCATTTGTGTTTTAATTATTGAGTTCATGCCTATTAATGTCATATTAAACTGATTTTGATATAGCTTCCTGATTACCATGATATCATCGAGCATGCCATGGACTTTTCCACTGTCAGAAAGAAGCTAGATGGGGGAGTTTATGCCAACTTGGAACAATTTGAGGTTGGTTTAAGATATATTCTCTGCTAATTTTGATATATATGAAGTAGACTTTCTTCAAGTGAATTCCTTCAGAATCGCTTGAGCTTGAACAGAAGCCTGGGAGGGATAGACAGCCTGAGAAGTTCTTTGCTTTCTTTACCTTTTAATATTTCTATCACAGTTTAGCTCTTCTGATATTGATGGAAATTATTCAGTGGATTTGTGTTTTGCTCTCAGGAATTTGACACCCTAAATACCTATCCATCTAAAATGTTTGAAATTAAAAAACTCGTATTGGGCTGTTTTCTTACTAAATATTAGGCAATAGAGAAGAGAAAGAGTGGCACTTTTTGATACAGTTGCCAGAGACTTGATTCAAGGTGTATAGATCTCCTATTAATTGCTTTAACAGCTGTGACATTAACACCCAACCTGTGTTTATATCTTTGAAAACTTATAAAAACTGTTGTCATAATGCAATTGCTTTGGATGAAGAATTTTCATTTGTTTCTGTTTCGATTGCATATGAAGGCAAGAGTTCTCAAATTTGCCTTTGAATACTATGTGTAGTTAGATCTATAACGGTTTTCTGCCGCATGTCCAAATTCTCAGTCTGCTGCCCTGTAGCCTACCAATTTTTGTGTGGGGTGTACTTAATATGCAATTACCTCACAGCAGAAAACTCACTTGGTTTTTTCTGTGTCAGCTACTCCATTAGCAATGAGTATCTCAATTCAGCTTGAGAGTGGACTATCAGGTAGATACTGTTGAAGTTAAAGGGCTATGCTTATTTCAGGATGGACATTGGATGTATGGATATGATTGCATAAATCATGGTGTATTTTGTGCATGAACTAGGTCTAAAAGTGTGGGGCTAATAATTTGTTTGATTGTATAAGACTGTCCATTGAATGTTTTTTTTTCAGAACTATCTGAAGTAAATGTAAAGCAGCATGAATCAGTAATAGAATGTCATCAACACATCGCTAACCTTTATGGGATAATTGAGTATATACAGCAATTTTATGTGGAATCTTCACTAAATTGATTCATCCTGCTCTCTCTCTCTCTCTCTGTGAATAATCTTTTTTTTTTTTTTTTAATACTGCAGGTTGTGCAGTGTAATCTAATTTGCTATATTCTTGGTTCACTTTTTGTGAAAACAAATATTTGATCTAACTGGGAATTGAAAGTTGTGACAATTTTTTTGATGCAGAAAGATGTTTTCCTGATATGTTCAAATGCGATGCAGTATAATTCTCCAGATACTATTTATTTTCGACAGGTTTGGCTGGCTACCAAAATTTTTGCTTTTCTTCCTCCAAGGGTTCTGTTTGCCAAATCTTTTAAAGTAAGCATTCCTCTCTTAGGCACGATCCATGCAAGAACTTGCAAAGAAGGACTTTGAAAACTTGAGGCAAGATAGTGATGATGGTGAGCCACAACCCAAAATTGTGAGGAGAGGCAGACCACCAGGAAAGGTGAAAAAATCACTTGAGAGGTCTCCTTTAGATCAAGTTGGTCCTGAATGTTCGTCAGATGCAACTCTTGCCACTGGAGGAGATAATACCAACTGCTCTACTGGTTATAATCTCAGAAGAACACATTCATACAAGTATCAGCCTGCTGATGTTTTGGTCAGAACCTTTCATGGGTCTCACAACAGTGAAACTTATGCTTCCTGGATATCTGAATGGGAAAATGAATTTCCAGGTTTGGGATTTGAATTGAGTTATTGACTTAGAATTTTTCCTTTATATTCTCTTTGATTTATTTATCAATTAAATTGTGCAGCATTATTCAATGAATTCTAAGATATTTACTCTTGGGTTGCAGCTTCTGTTCTGAAGGCTGTGCTCAAGTACGGGAAGAAACCATTTGCATTAGATGAAAATAGGCGCGACACCTATAAGCAATCATTGGCTTCCACCCAAGGGTCATCCAACTTGAATATCTTTGAAGGAGAACTGAAGCAACTGATGACGGTATGTAAAAAGAAATGTTTTTTCTTTTTTCTGGTCTCTCCCAAATGGGAAGCTGATACTAACTATTCATATTTCTCCACCATTACTGTTTTTTCCATCTTATTGGTGGGGAATGATATAGTGCAGAATGTAGCCTTTGATACTAAAATCATATTTTTGGGTATAAAAAGAGAGTTGTTGAAAATTGTTAAAAGAAATCCAAAATTGCTTTGCATTTCACTTGGTCTGTTGCATCATTGAGATGGTCCAACTTCTTCAAGCACCTAGCGAAACCAATTTTATTCACTTTAATTGCCGTTTATAGGCAGCCAATGTCTTTCATTAATTGGTAACCTGATTTTCTTTCTCTTTAATATACACCAGGTAGGTTTAAACTCAGAGCATGGATATGCAAGAAGTCTAGCTCGTTTCGCTGCAAACCTTGGGCCCAATGTTTGGAAAATTGCATCAAAGAAAATTGAAAGAGTGTTGCCAACAGGACTTGAGTTTGGTCCTGGGTGGGTAGGGGAAGATAGGGTGATTGAGGAGCAGCAGCAACAGCAACAGCTTTTATTGTCTGATAGGCTGAAAGTTCCTAACAATTCTGCATCTAATGACCATTTAAGCAGGCTTAAGACTGCTACTGGCACAAACTTGGCGTGGAGCAGGGTAAACATGGTGGAAAATATTGGTGGATCAAGTTCCCAAAGCGAGTTAAGTTTGCTAAACAGCAGTATTGGTGGAGTAAACCATGTGTCTTCTATTGTGGTTCAGCAGAAACCAGTAGTTCACTCTGATATAAATGGTTTTAATGGTGGGCTTGGATATAATAATTGTTCACCTCTAATGGAGACAGCAAGACTTGGAATACCAACAGGAAACTCCAGTTCAGAGCACACTGCAGTTCCTTCCCAAGGGTTTGGCATGGTTAGCAACACTACTTTCTGCCGGATACGGGGCAATGATTTTAGTTCAAGTCAAGTCAAATTGTCAGAAACTTCAAGTGGGTTATTACATTCAGGAAATTCATCAGCTCTAGGTTCTAGCCCCGACTCTCAGACATTACTCAATGCTGGGACCAGTGGGAAATCATCTTGGCAGGGATTAGCGCCATACCATCAACAAGAATTTTTCCAATTTCCACCGGACCTAAATGTTGGATTCTTGGCGCCAAATTCACCTAGTTCCAGCGTGCCAATTGGTTCACCACAGCAGCCAGATTTAGCATTACAGCTGTGAGGATGGGTTAGTTCAATTTCCTAACAAACACGGTGGATTTGAACATTTGTCCAGCAAAAGGAATAAGAAATTCATTAAGTGGCGAGTCTTCTTTTCAAGTTAGGCTGGCTTGCTGAGTAGTACCTCAATTATTCGTAACATCAGAAACTGTAGAAGTTGATTTTGTACAGATTAGTGATTAATTTTTTTAGGTAAAAAACCACAGCTTTATACTATGGTACATTTGAATTCCTAATTTGCTGATACTTTGAAGAATTCTCATTTAAAATTATAACATCAACATGGTAGACTGTAAAAATAAAGGGGATTGGAAATTTGGAATATATAGCCGTTGCCTGGCTGCAATCATTTTTGGTGTGCATCTTATTGTTTGAATATGTATATTTGTTTCAATGTAAGGTTATGCAGGAACCTGAATTAGACTGTAATAGACAGCAATTTGTTTTGATAATTGTCTACTGTAAGAGGTGAGAGGTTCAAATACTGCACCCTATCTTGTGAGCCAGAAGACAAAATTGTGAAGTGTAATGGATCAAAGTGAACAATTATTTACACGGACTGGGCCAGGTCGGGTTTCAACTTATAACCATTTGATGCCCATAAGCTTGCAATTGATGGAAAGATGATGAATGTTTTGTTCGGAAAATAAGGGGTTATGATATTGATAGGCTATGACGTATACCTTGTGAAAGGGAGAATCGTTTTCTCATATGGATTTGGTAGAAGTACAAGGAATGGGCGTTGGGACCCCTTTTTTAAGACCTAACCTAACCTTGACGTATAAAGTAGCAAGTCAAATTCAAGATAAGGTGGCAAGGCGCCAAACGGAAGAATATTCAATGGGAGTGGGAGAGACACAATGGGAGGCTGATTATTTTTATTATTATTATTATTTTTTTATTTACAAACTTCTAATAAACTAAAATAATATTATGTACTACATAACATAACACGAAAAGTCCTCTATTTTAATAATTTTTGTTAAATTGATGATAATTTTAAAAATTTATAAGATTTTAATGTGAAATTTATTCACTCTTTTTTCTTGATGAGATTCAATCAAATTACATCTTACATCACGACACTGACACTTGTGGATAAATAACAGAGGCCACACTGTTAAGTTAAAATAGTTTGCCTCTTTCTCTACTTGAGTTATTAGCTCAATGGTTGAATTACACAAGAAGATTAATTGTTGTTCCCATCCAATATATAATTGGCCTCCCTCTCATTGGCTTAGTCAATGCAAAGATTGTGAAAATTACATGTCAAGCAAATTAAGCAAAACTTCAGGTACACGCAAGAACGTGAAAATCAACCCTTTCTAGGGCTTCATCCCCCATACCCATCAACTTTACTCATGGCCCTTTATACCATTTTCTCACAAGTATGTCATGTCATGTGTTGAATTAAGATTCTAATTCTTCATTATGGCATTATCCATGTGGTATGTCACTCGACTCAGGCTTTGTCACCTAAGCCAACCTATATAGCTAGGTATTTGAATAATAAGTCCATTAAAAACTAAAATAATTATTAATGGTAATATTGTTACATTATATTATATGATCATAATAAATTGCTATACCTCCTATTATTACCTAATTAAACCATAATAATTAAAAATGAAAAAAAAAATAACAAAAGAATAAAATCCTCCTCTCACTTGTTGAAGTCATTTTTTTCTTATACATGTGATGAACTAGTAATTAATCACCCCTACTCCACCAAAATCTTAAAATTATGATACATTACTAGAAAAATTAAAATATAACAACAATTAATAAAAAAAAATTGTAATTCAACTTTGCCATGCCATTCTGTATTGATCTGTTTCAGTTTGTATACCAAACCATCTCTGCATTAGCAATTTTAATCTATCATCTCTTATTTCACAAAACTTATTTTCCCAACCTGGTGGCTCTTTCGCTTCAAATCCTAATCCAGGTGTTCTATCCTTAGACGATGGGTTCATTTCTTTCATCCAATCCACCACATAAGCCGATACTCTTCTTCTAAACTTTGCTTTAAATTCAGACCACGTTTGATACTTGTAATGATTCACCACTGCTTCTTCTAAACTCAATTGCTTCCATCCATAATTTTCCTTTATTGTAAAATGGTGTATCACATTAAGCAATGAATTATCAATTGCCTCTAATAAAACTATTGACTTGTGCCGATTCTCTAATTTTCTTCTACAATTGTAACCTTGTGTCACCCCTTCAATTGGATTTGACCGTTGATTCGATGGACCAAATTCATTGCACATGATTGAAACTTCACCGATCATATCATCATTTTTTTCCTCAGATAATGATGGTAGTAATGATTTTAGCATTTGACCAGACGGTTGGAATGAATTTTCCCATGATGGCGAGAACACAAATTCATCAACATCAACGTACATCATCCAATTGCATGACTTGTTAGCGTACAAAGCAGCATGGGAAAACCCAGCCTCTTGAGTCTTTGGCCAAAGCCATAATACCGTTTCGATGTTATAACCTTCTTGATTAAGATCTTTGACCACGGTAATTAAATCATCATCACTGTCATTATCGTATAATATGAATTTTTCTACCCCGATTTTTGAATGGTACATGATCCATTCTCTTAAGAACTTGCCCACGTTGTAAACCATTGTAGAGGCGCACAGTTGGGATTTCGGCTCTTCTTTTGCTATCTTACGCAATGAAGTGTAGTACGCCACGGATGGAACTACCCTTTTTTGCTCCAAGATTTGGAGGGAGACTTTGAGTTTGATCGAGTCGTCCCCACCAGAACCGAACGCCGTTAAATCCGGATGATTACACCTGAATACCTCTTGCATTGAGCTCGTAACGGCGGTTATAACGGTGTCATTGTTGGCCTCGTCGATAAACACGCACTTGAACTCGCGAGGAGACTTGTTTATCCCTTGCCGATTGTTAAGGCCTTTAGCGAATACAACGACGTCGTTCTCGGTGGAGAACGACTCATACACTAGGTGATTCCACCTCAGCATCTCCAGCGGCGGTGAATTCCGCCAATAAGAAAGCGATTCCTCCACCGGTAATCTCGTCAAAATCGGAGCCAAGAACGGATATCGACGCCGTGCTCCTTTAGGAAGAAAACACTTGAACGTAATCTGATTCAAAGAACGCAAGAATCCAGAAAATTTAGCCGGAGCAGTGGACTTGCTAGGATAAAGACAGGTTAAATTCTGACCGGAAAGCATCTGTGAATCCATGTCCGGCGAGACAATCAAAAGAACCTGCCAATCAGGCAATAAAACAGAGACGGAATTAATAAAACCAGAATCTTGAACGGAGGAGACACGTCGAGTGCGGTGGTTAAGCTCTTCTTGAATGACAAGATTGGAATTAGAATCGGCGGCATTGTTAGGGCGGATAGCAAGACTACCGGTCGCCGGATATAAAACCTCCGATATAGAGATTGGATTGCGAGAGTAATAAAGCGAGAAAGAGGCGAAAAGGAAAACGGAGAGAAAAGCAATGGAAAGCAATGCAGAAGCTCTGCGGCGCATCGTTTCGGTAAGAGTTTTACTGGAATTACAATTGCAGACGGCTCCTACTCTCCATATATGCGTTGGTTTTTTTATGGGGCTCATATTTCTTCTCCTTTTCTATAAACTGACTTTGGACTTAGACTATCGAAATTGAAAAATCCAAAATTCAAATGGCTGCGAGATATATATATTATTATTTCTAAAATTAGAAATTAGGAGAAGGGTGAGTTATAATTGCGTCACAGGCGTTTTTTAGTAGCTATACTTGTTTAACGTCGATTATAGGACCACGTGGCAAGATAGGAAGAATTTGGAATCATTCTGATACACGTGTCAAATAGAGAAGAAATTTGATTAAAGAATTTGCATGTGTATGGACGTAGAGTATCAACTCAAGGGCGAGTGGGATTTGGAAACAGTTGAGCTTCGCACGACCAGCGTATGAAATGGAATTGAAAATCAAGAAATTAATTGACCAGTATAGTATTTACCAAAAATAAGACGTCTTTTAAAATTTTTAATTAATATGACAACTAATATTACCGCGTTGCTAACTTAGTTGTTAACATTTAAACAATAATGGAAATAATATTATGTACACCAATTATTAATTAATTTGGAAACTAACTTGCAAAAATTACCCAATTTGATATAATAGAGAGAAATATTTCTTTAGGAGATTCTTTCCTGAAGAAGCAGTCCAGTCCAGATCGACGAATTAGGAATTACCTGAGCAAGGAGCAAAGTGGCGTTTGGCTTTGGCTTTTTACAGACTCATTATAGGTCATGTGTTTGGGCTTGTATTGCACATAAAGGTTCATTCCTCAATTTTCAAGTCATTGTTCAACCCAGTGTGGATTTTTATATCCTTTAATTGCTCCAAAAGTTATCACTTCTACCTTCTAAAGTGGATTTTTTTTTTTTTTTTTTTTTATTTATGAAAAGTCACCCAATTTATATATATATATATTTACTATTTTCATACTTAATTAATTAACTTTTTTTTTTAAAAAAAAATATATAATATCTACTTATAGAAATCTCGAACATTCAAAATTACAATTGTGCAATTCTGTGAAATCAAAATTGGCCCAATCTTCTTAGCAGGCTGAGGTCGAACGTTCAAAATTACAATTGTGCTATTCTGTGAAATCAAAATTGGCCCAATCTTCTTAGCAGGCTGAGGTCTGGACACTGGACAGTCTGCCTATTCAATGGCCCAACTCAACTTGTGATTTGCTGGCCTTTTCTTCGCAATAACTGTTCATAAGTCATACGGTTGGACTTTGAAGGATAGAATCTAGTCATTGCTGACTACACATTTTGTTTAAATTCGAATATTTGAATATGGATTGTACAATGTAACCTTTTTTTTTTTTAATTGAATGTATTAATTGATTATTATAAAGTAATTATTGAAAGCAAAAAAATAAATATAAATAATGTGTATTTAAACTTGATAATATTAAAATTATATCTTTTTATTTGTGATATAATTTAATAATCATATTTAAATTTTATTAACATTTATCAATCATATCATGTCTAGTTAGCTGTGGTTGAGGTTATTTCTTTAAAATTAATTTTGGATGAATTTAAAAGTATCAATTGAGACATTGAAAAGGAATTTTTTTCTTTTAAAGGAAAGGGGAGATGTATTATTTAGACTATATATACATGAGTAATTTTAAATGAATGAATGAAAATGTGTGCAATGTGGTCCAAAATCAATGAAGTGAAGTCCATTGATGAAGGAGGGCCTGTGGGCTGAGGCCAGTGGGCTATTAAGAAGTGATAATGGGAGATGATACAGTGAATTATCAATGTCATGATGGTCAATATTTGCACGATTTGGTCCCACTTGGTCCTTCTCAATTCTCTCATTTGATCAACATTTACTGTAGATAGATGGTGGAACCATAAATGTCGAGTTGGTCAGCAGTCATCATAACAAATTAACAATACCTTGAAATTAGCCACACCTTTGAATGGAAAGTGAAGCCTTTTTTGTTGGGAATTTATTTGCTTTCTATTAGACCGGTTCATGACCTACATAATTTTGAAAGTTATTATAAGTTCTCAAAATTTGATGCGTTTTACCTGTAATTTTTTTTTTGTAAATTGAAATTTGTTGTTGGATTCACGAATATATATCTGATTTTCCATTTAATTTATTTGATATTACCTCCGTTTCCAAAAAATTATCACTTTTTTTTTCCTATAAAAATTAAAAGTATAATAAATAAAATGATATTTTTCCTTCTATAATCTTGATAGTATAATAAATACACTTAATTTTATTTTTTTTAAATATTAAATATATTTTAAAAATAAATATTAATAAGGAGTACATATGAAAATTGAAGTAGAAAGCAATACTACTAATATAAAAACAATGATTTTTTTGAGATATCCCAAAAAAGAAAAAAGTGAATTTTTTTTTTTATAGAAAATATAGTATATTTTTAAAAGAAAATTGGTTAAGACCCCATTAACATCAAGCTTTGGAGACTTAATTATTCTTTTCTTCTAGTTGAGGAGGCATCATGCTGTTTGTGTTAATGTTGGTGGTGGTAAAAAAGGCAAACAAAGTATTAATCATTTGCTTCCTCAAAAGTTATTTATCAATTCAAGGAGGAGCCTTTAGATTTAGACCCATTACCTACTATTGTCCAATGCCAATCCTTTCATTTCCTAGCAAAAAAATAAAAATACTATCGATTATATACATACTAGTTAAAATATTAAAATATAAAACATATTTACACCCACCCTATTTCCTTTTTATATTTGAAATATTGGCATGTAATAAACTAAATATTTTTTTTTAATGTTTTGAGATGTATCAACCAAGTGAAATTTGATTTTTTTTTTTAAAATGAAAATTCAATGGCTTAAAATATGTTACACAATAAAGGGTAGCTCTATCATTTAAAATTTTTCACTAAATTGATGACAACTTTTTATGAGAAGAGATTCGAAATTGAAACTTTCATATTTTCACACTTTTAAAGAGACGTGAATATTAATCAGATCACACTTTATTAACAAATTTAACCAATTTAAACTATATAATCATTGTTAATGTATTGACTATTGCATATGAATATAATGTCATAGCTCTCTAATGCTTAATATTACTAGGCAAGAAATCAATGAAATGGTTGATTATCATTTTTTTTCATGTCAATATTTAGTATGGAATTAATAGCAAATGATTTTTATTTGTTCTCCATTTGAATAGTTTATATTACCTATAGAATGCACCTAAATTAAAATGTAAAAGAATAAATTTAACGAGTTAATGCATGATCTTAATTTTAAAATAAAAGACAAGATCCCTTGTTTATAGCACTTATATATGTCCTAGGAAATAATATCACTCGTATATAAATTAATTAAATTAGATATAATTATCTTAGTAACCAACTATCCATACAAAATTATTAAGAATTTTTATTTTTATTTGATGATGCATATGCCAATGAGATATGGATAGATGTGTTTTTCAAAAGTTAATAATTATTCAGACAATAAACAAAATCAATGATTGTGGATAAGATATAAATCCACTTTATTACACAAAAATTATTGTCTTAATATCAAGAAGGTGGCAGCTAATTTAATTTATTTTCATTTATTTTATGAATGTTTATTTTCAATTTGATATTTAGTTGAAGTAATAACTGCTCTGTTTTGTATTTCCTCCTGTCTGTTATGAAAATTCTTCCAATTCACACAAAACCTAAATATTGTTTTGTCTCTTACAAAGCAGATGTGGACAAACCCATGACGCGGGATCAAAGGTAGCTAACCGAATCAGAGAAAAAAAGCTGTTCCCTTTGTCAGTTTACGCGGTTGTAATATAAACTCTAATGGTAGAAACAGAGAGACAGCAAGGTCAAAAACAAAAAGGGTAAACGTAACCCGGACGGCATCCACCAAACCGGAACTTTTAAATGCTAAAACAGGGTAGAAAATCGAAATGGGTGGGTCTCAGTCTTACTCTTAGCTTTCCTTTCTTTTATATGTGGATGTGAGAAGGATGGAGAGCGACTTGCATGATAAGTGATAACCATTATTATTGGGAAAAATAATAATATATAATTCATATTATATATAGATATAAAGAAAAGAACAAAACAGGCCCACATCATCCAATTGCAATCTTATGCTCATCAAATCATGACCTTTGCAATTTTTATTTTACACACAGTGCTAGTTGCCGTTTAATTTGTTTCCTCTGTTCTAAATTTAGCTGGGGACCTAAAAACTCTTACTGGGTAATTGCCTACCTGTCATTTTCTCTTTTTACTCTTCCTTAAACCTTGCACTCCATTTCAGAGCTGTTAATGTGTGAGATTTTTGGTTCTATTTGTGGAAATTTTTCATATTTACTAATATTGTTATTTTATAAAAAATAAATTTAAATACAATGTTTATAGGGATTGTAGTTATTGCAGATTAGGGTCTTGAGGGATCACCGCATTGGAATTTGGGTTCCTTGGTTTCTCTCCTCTTCTGGGTATGTGGGGGAGAGAAAGAAAGGAAACAAATTTTTTTTTTTTGTCTCTGGTAAAGGGTTAGGGTTTCGATAAATGGTAGTGTTGTTCAATGATTTTTTGATTTGTGAACGGTTTGTATTATAATAAGAAATATTTATAGTCCAGAGATGAGGATGAGGTGCTTTTCTTGCATAAGTTCATCCCGAAATGATAGAAAGATCGATATTGAAAATGGCCTTCGATCTACCTCACGCCGTTCTTCTGATTCCTCAGGTTTGGATCTGCCTCTCATTTTGTTTTGTTCTTTTGCCAATGGATTTTTTCTTTTTTAATGTTTAATTCGTTTTTTGGTTGAACAATGCGCGGAATTGTAGGTAGCGGGACGAGAAGAGCTTATTTAATTGGTAATTTGAAATTTTTATAAATAATGTTGGTTTCAATTTAGTACCTTTTTACTTGCAGAAATAAATAAATAAAGATGAAAAATTTCATATACTGGTTGCAGGCAATGGGAAGGGTGCGGAAACCAGTGAAGCGAAGAGTTTCACATTTCGCGAGCTTGCATCTGCGACTGGCAATTTTAGAGAGATAAATTTGATTGGGGAAGGAGGGTTTGGGAGGGTTTACAAAGGTCGCTTAGAATCAGGCGAGGCAAGTGAAATAAAAAATTATACAATTTCTGAATGTAGATGTAGTTGATACCTGGTTTAATAATGGTTTCTCTTCTGTCTTTTTTTATGATCAGATTGTTGCAGTGAAACAACTTAATCATGATGGTGTTCAAGGGTTTCAGGAATTTATTGTGGAGGTTCTCATGTTGAGCCTGTTACACCATCCCAATCTTGTGACCTTGATTGGCTACTGCACTTCTGGTGATCAAAGATTACTGGTTTATGAGTATATGCCACTGGGTAGTTTGGAAGACCATCTTTTCGGTAAATTTCTTGAGCAAAGTAACCAATGCTGACACATATTTAATTTATGGCTTTGTGTACTTCTCACCATCATTTTTGTGATGATTTCTTCTTCTTTTTAAATTTGATCTGTGTGAGGTGGTAATTTTGTTAAGATTCTGTGATGTGGTGGAAGGGATTCTGGATAGTTTAATATTTGAAAATTATTCTTGCTTTTGCTTGCACATAAATAGATGCAACTGATGAACAACCCTCTAGCAAATATAAAAGAAATTTCAACTCACTTTTGATCCCATCATCATAATGCCTAAATATTTTTTTTCTGCAAACTTCAGGTGCAAGAATTTCTTTCACCTGCATAATTCCGATTTTTTTTTTTGTTAATATTATTTTCATTTTACTTGTTTATAAGGTTGATGAAGGTTGACAGTTGCACTAGATAATTCTTCTTCAGATCAATGTGTGTGTGCCTTTACACAATTGTTAGAAATATTATTTTTATATCCTATTTTTTTCATAGATCTGCGCTCTGATAAAGATCCATTGAGTTGGAGTACTCGGATGAAGATTGCTGTTGGTGCTGCTCGAGGGATTGAGTACCTACATTGCAAAGTAAATCCTCCTGTTATTTACCGTGACCTGAAATCTGCAAATATCTTGCTAGACGCTGATTTCAATCCAAAACTATCAGATTTTGGACTTGCAAAATTGGGACCTGTTGGTGGAAAGACACATGTTTCTACCAGAGTTATGGGAACATATGGATACTGTGCCCCAGAGTATGCCATGAGTGGCAAATTGACTCTTAAATCTGATATTTATAGCTTTGGTGTTGTTCTGTT
>CATKHJ010306978.1:0-23753 GCA_949750685.1 Vernicia montana
TTCATACATCTGGAACATGTTGTGAGCTCTAATAGGATAAGAAAAAACTGCAAAATAAGAAAAAAAAAATCAATGACATTAGTCTTGAATATTAAAAATTTGGAGTACTTAATTATCAGAAAATATATTTACCAAGCTTTTTTCCAACTCGAAAGCCCTTGCCATGAGCCCAAGCTTGGTATTCAAATCCTAGCTTCCACCTAAATCAATACAAGCCTCAAAATTAAAATGTGCTCTTTAATATTTATGAAATCAAGATTCTTATAAGTAAGGGTAATTATATATATACATATGTGATATATTTATTTTTTAATTTTGAAATTTAATCCCAAATCCAATTATTGAGATTTGAAAGTATATAAGTTATCGACATGCAATTGGATTGAAAATTTATTTTATAGTACAGGAGATCATTTGGCAAAAAAAAAAAAAAAAAAAAAAAAATATATATATATATATATATATATATATATATATATATATATAGTACAGGAGATCAAAAGTTTAAATAACAATAAATATATCTTTCAAAAATTATGGATTATAATTCTACAAGAATATGAACCCTGTTATAGTTATTTATAAGAATGTAATTACAAAAGATTTATATATAGCTTTAAATAGGTCAAACCTCTTGAAAATAACTAGACTTATCAACATATATATAAAAAATTAGTAATCTCTATAATATTCTCTCTGTATATAATATATATTTGCATAAATAAATTAAAATGAAAAAATAAGAGTAATCTCAAGTAAAAACAATTATGGTAGAAATTAATGTTTAACTACACATGACATGAATTATATATATGTAAGGAAAACAATAAATAAAGATTCAAAATATATATATATATATATATATATATATATGAAAAATATTTGGTGAGGTTAATACCTTTGAAAGAGCAGAACATCCATAAAAATTCAAAGCTCAAAATAGCTTTATTTCCAACTCCGCCACTTCCAGTGATTTTCCATAATTGTTTAGAAAACTTTGGAAATATAATTTTCATATTTGAATCAATTTATGGAATTACATGGGATTTTGAAAAGTATTGAAACTTGAAAACATATTTATAATGAGAATTGAGAAGTACTACTTGTAGTACATGAAGTTGCTCTTTAATTAGTACATGCTACTGTACTATAGCACTTTTTTTTTTTTTTTTTTCTTGTAGAAAATAGAGATTTATACACAAATATCATAAAAAAGATAAAATATTTTCATACATATTTTTTTTTCTTTAAAAATACACTTATTAAATTTTTTATTTCAAAAATGCCCCATTCAAAAGTATATCAAATGTATATTAAAAATATATCACAAGTATATCATAAGTATGCCAAAAAAAGGACATTTTTAAAAATTTTAAAAAATAAAAGGGTAAAAAATTAAAAAAGGTGTATTTGGTGTAATTTCCTCTAGAAAATATACTAGTATAAATTAGGCAAAAAACCCAAGGTCAGTACAAGATTTAAAACTACCAACAGGTAAGGGCCAAAAAAATACATAAAAAAAACTACCCAATATAAGGTTATTTAGTTTTAGACTTGAAGCCCAAATAACAATCAGGCCTAAAGCCTAAACAAAAATTCCTATTCTACTATTGTCCTTAGCACTAGACCATCTGCTAGAAGCCATTGTCTTTATCATCGGACACTACACAGCGTCGGCGAATGACAAAGTATTACTAAGGACAAAGCTACTAAACCCACTGAAAATAAAAAGTACTGATGATCTTGAACCTCCACCCATCTCTGCAGCAAAATAATCGGAGCAGAGAAAGCCAGATGAAATTTATTTCCTTTATCACAGAAAGATCAAAGCCTAAGGAGAGATCGACCATTATTAAAAGCTTGGTGACATAATAAATATAGAAAAATCGAAACCAAAGCAGAGCAAGCTGAATTACTATAGTACTTGATGATTAGGAAATAAAAAATAAAAAATTTACTAAATTATACTACTTTCTAAATGTTACGTTAGAGCCTAGCTAGTAGCTAGAGGTGATGTATTATTATTTATTAAGAATATAAGCCTAATTAATAAGTGTTTAGCATTGGGCAAAAAAAAAATAATAAGTGTTTAGTTAATTTAAGAAAATCATATAGTAAATTAGGTGATATGGCAAATGGATGTGTTTGAATGAGTATGAGTTGGGTATAAATGAGGTGAATTTTAAATTACTTATTTATTTATTTATGACTAATTTAAAATTTATATAAATATTAAAACTCATTTAACTCACATAAACTTTTACCTACCCATTTATTCAATTATTATTAATTTAATTATTTTTAATATATTTTTTGAGAAAAATTATTTTTAATATATTATATTATTATAAACCATATTTTTATTTAATAATATATTTTTCAATTTAATCATTTTTTATATATTCTAATATTATCATTTTTAATGTATTACTGTGTAATTAATTATGTAAATGTATTTTTATTAATTTTCAAAACTAAATGGTAAGGGATATATATTTTTTTCTTAAAATTTCTAATACAAGTGTGAATATTTTTCCATTGATGGAATCACTATAAGAAAAATCAAAATTAGAGACTACAAAAAGTAGTAATTAATCACTTAATTTTATTAGTTAAATGAAAACAACGACTAAAGTTTGTAGTTTCTATTTTTCTAATAACTAAATTTTTTTAGTAATAGTTGTGTCGCTAATAACAACCAGTAAGTTAATTGTTAATAGAAGAAAACACAATCGCTAAATATAACAAAAAAAAAGACTAAAATGATTGCGGTTGCGACTAAATTGCTACTAAATTTGTAGTTGCTAATTAACTACTAATATGATATAGTTGCTAGTTTTCATTTTTTTAATATTTTTTTTCAAAATAATTGTCTAGATTTTTTAATTTTCTTAATATATTAATTGTCTTTTCTTTAATATATATATATATATTATTTTATTTCAATTTTTTCATTAATTGTCTTTTTTCTTTAATATATTAATATATTAATTTTAATTTTAATTTTCTTTAATATATTGATTTTCATTAAATTAATTGTCGATTTTTATATCCATAATAATAATAATAATAAAAAGAAAAAGAAAAAATGATAGAGGAAGAAAAAATGACAATAATAATAAAAAAAAAAAAAAAAAAAAAAAAAGAAGAAGAAGAAGAAGCTTAAGCTTCTCAGTTCTCAGGGAAACATCCTATTAGAGTAGTTTAAGCTCGATTTGTGTACTTTTTTATATTTTTGGGGAGTCAAATAATAAATTGATATGACCAAACTTACTTTAAATATTATTTAAAAAAATAATTTGACATTGTAATTTAGCTTTTCGAAATCTCTATTGATTATACAATTCATTTTCTATTTATAATAAATTAAACTTCCAATCTCTAATCTTATCATTATTCTACTCGTTGTTGGTAAAATCAGAAGCATAACAGAAAGAAAGAGCATAACAAAATACTTAATTAATTGTCGATAAATTTCATTTCAAGAGACTGCCAATAATACAAAATCAACACACTTACAAAAAAAATAAAAATAAAAACACAAGAAATAGCAGCTTATTAAAGGCAAATGCTGCATGACAATAAAAATAAAATAAAATACTTATAAATTTGTTACCAAACACGAAAACCTTAATTATTTCTGCAATCATATTGTGATAATTGCAATTACAGCTAAAGCTGCAAAGAAAATATGATAAGAAGATGAGAAAATTTTGAAGGAATGATTGGATGGTGGAGCTGGTGCTGGTGCTGGACCATCAGATTCTACATTAATCACTAGCTTTTGCCCTTTCTCACAGTGACCAGGTGCACCGCAAATGTACCATTTCTTGCCTGGTTTGGCTAATGTAATTGTATCATTTCCACTGTTCAAAACATCATTTGATAGTTTGCAATCCTTGAACCCATTCCCGTCCACTTTATACACATTGTGTGGTGCCGTATACTGGAACACTGCATTTATATCATATTGTTTTGCATTAATTAAATTTAATCTCTTTCTTTCCTTGTAATTAAATATTTAACAATTGAGCTATATGATCATATATTTATCTAATGATCTAGAAAATTGATTGAAACATTGAATAAAAGTTAAATAAATAATGGAAGTTGATATTGTGTATACCTAATTTGTCACCAACATGAAATACTTTGCCATCAGCCCATTGGGTGTAGTTAACAGTAACATTCCAGCCTTTATCATCACCAACAACGTATTCAGTTGCCATTGCCACTGTGGGAAGAACAATTGCAACAATGGCAAAGGCAATAAATTGATAATTATTAGAAGCCATTGGAGATTAAGTTAGCTCTGATGATGATGCCTCTTTAATTACTGTAATTAATCTCCAATGTGTTGTTTGCTTAAGGGAACATAAAAGGTCTTATTTATAGTTAAACTTTCTATTATTGGAAATGTATAGGAAAATAGTAGCAATCGGCAAAGGTCGGCACAAGAAATAACATCGGTTTAGCCGAAACCAGCTGCAGCCTGCAGGCATATTCGAAGTTTTGATAACTTGATGAATGAATGATATGATAGCATATGGTGCAAGCTGTGAAACTTATAATATATTATTATAGAAAAATATAATTTTAATTAGAATATATTATTATTATTATTATTATTATTAATTTGGTTATCATCGATTGAAATTCGAATTATTTAAAATCTTACCATTTTAAAAATGATTCCATTACTATTCATTGGAGGTTTAATAGATTTAAATAACATTGCATCCTACACAAAATGTAGTCATTCTATCCCTTTAACATCTCTCACCAAATTGATGATAATTTTTGTGATTTAAAAAACTCGAATATGAGACTTCCCACTTCTTACACTCCGTAAATGGATAAGAAGACTAACCAGACCACATCTGATTGACTATTACTAAATTAAAATTGATTAGTTAAATTATGACATTTTTAATTGATTTGTTCATGATATTATCTCATTGTAATTTTTTTTTCAAAAAAATTATATCAATATATTTAATTATAAGTTAATAATTTATGAATCAAATGTGTATTTTATGATAAAAAAAAAAAATATTGTATTAGATATTTAAATGGGTTAGCTAATAATTATAGGGGATCATAAATTGAGCGTTTATATCATTTTCCTAATAAATAAACAATAAAAAAAATCTCATCAAAAGAATTTTTATTTCTTTTTTTTGAAAAAGAGTGGTGCTTGATAATTTAATTAAGTCAGTTATTAAATGCAGTGTTTTAAAAATTGGATCGGTGATCGAACCGATCAGGTTATCAATTTATAGTTCAATCGATCAGATCAGTTGAATCGATAGTCTGACCGGTTGGATAAAATCTCTTCATTTCTCTTTTTTTTTTTAAAAATTTTTTGGTCAGGTTCCCGTTAATAGAGATCTGACCGATTAAAATCGGTCAAAAGGTGGTTTAATAAGAAATTTGGTTTTTTTTTATTGAACCGAACAGTATTAGCCAATAATTTCTAATTCAACCTATTAAATCGATCAGTCTGATTCGATTTTCAAGACACTGATTAAATGGCTTAATAAAGACATGAGATGAAAATTTATTTATTTTTAATTAATGTATTAAGTAATAGTTTAATAACACTACATTTCTCACCATCTTATTGTTTCAATGCAAAACAATTATGAAAACCATTCATTCTATTTACCACTTCATTTTTCTTTTTTTTAATTTTATTTTCATTTTTCTTAAATTATAATTTCAACTTATTTAAAATTAATTTTACAATAACTTAATTTAGTTACAAAAGAAAGAATAAAAATACACTATAATAAAAATAAAATAAAAATTTTAAAACTAAATCAAATTTATAAAATGTAAAAAATATTTCTTTTCTTTTTCATCATTTTATTTTCTTAAAAATTCAAACAAAATAAAAGAAAATATGAAATTTTATATCTATTATTTTATTAAGAGAAAAGTTTTTAAATTTGAATTAAAAAATTATCATTTTAATAAAATTTACTACACCAAATGTAATGTCTACAATATTATGTTATGATCATGTCCTAATTCAAGTTGTACTATGGACAATAGGATCAAATAATCACAAATTTGAATACCGTATTATAATTATATGTTAATAATGGGTGATATATATATATATATATTATAAATCTCATTTTTATGTATACACAAATTTTAATTTATAGTCAAATAAGTAATTTTGTAATATCATTTAATTCATATACCTCACACTAAATTATACATATAGAATAGGTTACATTATATTATAACCAAGTCATAATTTGAGTACCCTTATAGGATAATAAAACCAAAAAATTTCAAATTTAAATATTTTAATAGAGTTATATGATATAATAGGCGATTTAGACCAATCCAATTTTAAATATATACTAATTTTAATTTAGAAAAAAAAATAATTTTATAGTAAAATTTAATTTATACACCTCACACAAAATTATATATATATATATATAATAGATTTTAAATTAGGATAAGACCATAATCTAATTCGATTTGTGTTATATGGAACAATAAAGTCAAATAATTTCAAATTTGAATATTTTAGATTAACCAACCAATTTTTAAGTATAAACAAATTTTAATTTAGTAAAAAAGAAGTAAATTTATAGTAAATATTAATTTATACACCTCACACCAAATCATACATATATAGTATAAATTAAATTATGGTAGGATCATACCCTAATTTGATTTAAACTATGAGACAATAGTACCAAATAACTTAAAATTCGAATATCTATTTAGAATTATATGTAATTATAGGTGATTTGAATTATCAAACACATTTTTAAATATAGAATAATTTTAATTTAATAAAAAATATTTATAATAATTTTAATTCATATATTTCACATCACACTAAATCACGCATATAAGCTTTAGCATAGGTTAATTAAATATAAGACAATAAAATAAAATAACTTTAAATTTAAATACCTTATGCTATAACGATTAATCAATCTATTTTTAAGTATACTTTAACACACAATTCACAAAAGTATTATGTTGATGAATTGATCCAATGTAATCTATTAAAAAGCTTTACCCCTTTAAGACACTTTCATATATATATATATTATTTGATTCAATTTAATGTGAATAGCATGCATAGTAGCTATTTATTATTAAATATATTAGTAAAAATTTATTTGTTAAAGGAAAGTATCATAACAAAATTTTATATGAAAAATATTAATCATTATTACAAATTAATTTATTTTTCTTAAAAAAAATTAAAATTACCTACATTTTAATATTTTCATTCACTATTATTCTGATGTGGCCGGCTTAGGCATCCAAGAAAATATGCAAAAGGCAAAACTTAGGGATGTTAGTCCAAATGGAACAGTTTGAAACCAAACCATTGTCCAATCAATTATAAAAATGCTTCCTGGGTTTATTACTAACCTTACACGCATACTGTCAAGGGATATTCTTACTTTTACTATTTGTGGTAGCGGAAAGTTATTAATAAATAAAGGGTAATTTACAATTTAATCTTTAAAATTTATTTAAATTAATAATTTAGTTCTTACAGTCTGAGAAATGAGCTATTAAACTCTGAAATTTCATTCCGTTACACCAAATAGTCATTTTGTTAAATTTTTCGTTAAAATTATATGAAAAGTTTAAAATACCCCTCATTTGCAATTCAATTTTCTATTACAACCATTTTTCTTCAATCATTTATCACTATACCCCTCTCTCTCTCTCTCTCTCTCTCTCTCTCTCTACAAATTAAACAAAAAATTAATCAACAAATCAAATTCAACAAATTAATCACAAATCAAAGAGGACTAAAATCAAATTTAACAAATTAATCAAAACTAAATTTACATATTAAATAAATTAAAATTACATTTTGATCTATCTAATTCCTCAGAATGTTGCATCGAGTAGGAACCTCAAGCCTGGAATCCCATGCACTTCCTTTCCTCAAGCATATATATCCACCAAAGGCATTCCTCTTTCTTAGAATTTCTAACGTAAACAAATTAATTCTAGGACTTTATTACAAATTTAATAGATTAAATTTACATCTCATAGATTAATTTAGATAATAATGCAAGATTTCCAAAGAACAAATATTCGATACTAATTCGCTCTTACAAATTTTCAACCAAAATCCTCGCAAATCACAATTTAACCATTTTAAAAAATTAAAAGGTAGAAATAATTAATTAAATTAAATAACACATACCTCATTTGCGAAGTTTTTCTGTGGATCTGCAAGAATTTTGCTTTATGGGTATTGGAAAATTGAAGTTTTCTTAGCTGCAATTACCCATTTCTTGGTTTATAGAATCTTAAATTTTTGAAGAAATTTCCAGGCAGATCATTTTTGTTGCTTTGAGTGTGAGAGAGACATACATACCAAGCTTTACTTCAAGAAATCTTGAACCCATTTGTGCCGATTAGCCTTGCAATCGTTGGTGGCAATATTGCAGATCGAGATGCCATCGACGCCATAAGCTTCAACCAGCAACAAGCCCAAGCCTTTGTGCCATCTAGCAATATGCGTTGGTTCCGTTTGATCGACGATGAGACCAACGATGGGTGAGAAGGAGCTATGAGATTTGGTGATGGTGAGATCAGTTTGTGATGGGTGCAGTTTGTGATGGGCGACAATGATTAAGAAAGAGGAGATGAAGGTCTGAGTGAGGAGAGTCGAGGAACAAAAAAAAGAGGTCTGAGTGAGGTGGAGGGAGAGGGTAATTTAGGTATTAATAATTTGTTTTTTTTTTAATTTTTTTAACGGAATTTTGAAGAAATTTGGACAGAAGGACCAATTAGTATAGCAGAATAAAACCTCATGAATTAAAGAGCTCATTACTCAAATTGCAGGAATCAAGTCATTAATTTAGACAAATTTCAGGGACTAAATCTTAAATTATCCATAAATAAATGTTAATCATTTGGTATAAATGTAATATCTGATATTGTTAATTATATATATATAAAATTAACAAAATCAAAATTAATTTTTTACATATATTTATAATATTTTTTAATAAATATAATATTATACTCAAATTAATATTATAATTAATATTATAATAATTATTTATTATTTTTAAATAAACATAAATAAAGAGATAACAATAATATTTATAGGGATAATAGAATCAAAATATAACATTCAACCGAAATAGCAAAATAGAGTTTTTGAAAAAACTAATTGTTGTTAGGAGTATCTAACAGCTAATAACTCTTGATTATTTTATTTTTTGGTTCAATAATAAATTGAATTAAGTGTTGAAAGTTAAAGGGTAGATTAGCTTTCAATATTTAAATCAACCGCCCACTAAATAATATGATTAAAAATAATGTTCAACTGTATGAATTACAAGCAATAACATCCGTCAAATGTACATATATATGAGTAGATCTTTTTGTGAGTCGGACCATTGAATTTCAATTTAATAAAATTATGAGTTGAGTGTACGTATACTTTTCAAACCCGGACCTAGCTTACAAATAGGTCTACATATGACACGGTTACAACAAAAAAACAAAAATATGATCTGTTTTTTGCCTTTGGAAAAACCCAAAATACACCTTTAAAATGCTTTATTTTCAACTTCAACATTTCAAAAAAAAAAAAAAAAAAAACACGAGAACACAGGTTTACGTGGTTCAGCCAATATGATCTACATCCACGGGCGAGATCTCTGGAGCTTTATATCGATTGAGAAACAAGGTTACAACAGAACAAAACACTCTGCAGACTTCAAATGAAACCCCCCCCCCCCCCCCCCCCATTTTATACATGTTGTCACCTGTACTTTCCAAACACCAGTAATGTTGTATTTTTGCTTGGACTCCATGGGCTTTCTTCATTTACTTGGAATGTTGGACTTAATCATTTTGTTGGGCTTTCATCGTTGTATGGACTTTAAGCTTTTGGGCTCATCTTTATCCAAAATGGCCTAAGCAAGTAACCATCCCCTGATTTTTTAGAAAGTTACACAAAATACAATTTTTTTAATTTTTTTTTCAAAAATATTCTTTTGTCTTTTTAGTTTTCAAAAATATATATATATATTTTTTACTTATGATACCTTTGAAAGTGGAGCATTTTTGAAATAAAAAATTTAATTTTGAATATATATATATATATATATGAGAATATTTTATTTTTTTTTAATTATTTATGTAAAAATTCCCTGATTTTATGGAGACCATGTGCTGAATATGTCTGTAAATAGAAGTTGTTGGGGATGCAGAATTTATAGGGATACTGATTCTAGTGGAGATTCTGGGCTTCACATGTTCCTAAAAAATATCAACATAATTTTGTTTTAGAAGGGCTTGGACTAGAATGGGTTTATTATAGGTTCATATTTTGGTTTTTGAGATATAATCATATCTAAAGTTGCTACTTATAGAATTGGAAACATAAACAATTTTTATATATACGTATATTGGGCAAAAGAAAAAATTATTTATACGTTATAATATTAAAGTAGAGCAACAGTATCTATTTTTTTAATTGCAACACGCTTTTACTCTAATCCCGTGATTACTATAGTATATTGAGAAATTATTAAGTAAGATAGGAGCAAATTCCTCCTACTCACATAAAAGTGAATTTGTGTGTGATTGGAATGGAGACACACTCAAGTAATTTCACTTTTATGTGAATAGGATGAATATACTCTTATCCTACCTAATAATGTCTCTAGTATATTTAGGCCTTAACTGGAAATTTCTAAGTTGAACTCTAGTCTAATATTCCTTTTATTTTTTTCAATCTCTTTAATTAAATACTTGCCGAACAAATAAGTATAACTAGTAGTGCTATTAAATATGAATCAGCTATCAGTGGTGAGATAATATTATTTTAAGATTAAATGTCAAATTTTAAATTAAAAAAATACGAACAAGTATTATTCTAATTAAAAACCTTTTTTATATTGTTAATTATAATTACGAGAATTAATTTTATGAATACTCACTGATGAAAAAAATTGTAAGAATAGAAACCTTAATAATTGTACCACAATAGTATTTTTCATATATTCTTTTGAAGTTAGAATCAATATACATATCTTATATATATACCTAACTGATACCATAATACTTTTATTGTATATAGTTTCCTGAATCTTTTATTATTTTTATAAAAAATTTATATTAAGTGTACATATATTTTTCATATACCAATCATTTACCAAATTATGTTTAATGTATACCATTTATTGAGACTTTTCTTTTATAAATATCAAGTATGAGATACCATTTATATACGCATTGTATACCTAATCGTATTAAAAGTATATCATTTCCTCGTAAATGTTTATTACATTATATACATGTTTAAGTATATATAACCTATAATAATTTCATAAAATAATAAATTAATGTTAATAATAACACCAAAACTTTAGAAAGACTATTTGCCATAATGTTTTTAATCAATTCAATTATATACAAATTGAATGTCAAAATCAATTTCAAGGACTATGGCACCAGTGGAGGCAGAAGCTATCTCTCTCCGAGAGGCTTTGAGTTGGGTGAAATCTTTGGATTATTCTAAGGTAATTTTTGAGATGGACTGTAAATAGGCGGTGGATGCTATTTCTTCACAAACAATTGATGAATCTGAGTTTGGTAGTTCAGTCAAGGATTGTAAGGTTTTTATTGAATCAGAAAATCATTTTTCTGTTCAATTTGTTAATAGGAAAGCCGATGTTGTAGCTCATTCCATTGCTAGAGCTTCAATATCTCATGCTAGTCTAATTGGTTGGCAAGTTGCTCATATGTTCATAGAGGCTCTTCTTGCTACTGATGATATTTAATAAATTATTATTTCTTTCTTTCAAAAAAAAAAAAAAAAAAAAAGATTATCTATATTGTATTTTTGAATATAATAGAATATTGCATCAAATTTGTTTTGGTGGATTTCTACGTCTTTCTGTAGTGTCTTGATTGTCCATATTTTCTACACTTGATTTGCTTTTTTATCTCCCATGCTGCATTGATTATTCTTTTTCTTAGGTCTTCTTGCTTTTATTTTTTTTTTGTGGTGGTAGTACTTGTATCTCTTTGACATCATTTAGTATATTCCATGTCTCTTAACTGTCAATTGGATATATTGTGATTTCATATGTAGCAATCATTGTGTCTTTAATATAGTATTCTATTATTCATGTGTAAAAGAAAATATTATTGCAATATTAACAAACTTTTTTACAATTTGAAAATTTGATAAATGATACAAAAAATATTTCTAATATATACCATATTATGAATATTTGTAAAATATAGCTACTGTTTTATATTTATGTAAAAAATTCAACGTTTTCTTGATTAATTTCATATATATATATATATATATGATAATAATCATTATATAAATCAATATTCAATATACTAATTCATTATACAAAAGTTACAAAAAAAAACCAAATTTAAAAGCAATATATACCATTTTGTTATAGTTTTAAAAAAAAAGTATATTGTTTCCTAGGATTATGCATTAAAAGTATATCATAATCTGGGAGTTTTATTTACCTTAAGAATTGAGATTTGAACAAAGCAAATGTTGTAGAAATATGTCAAACTAGTATTAGAATCTTGTAATTTTTGAGATTAAATAGTAAAAACTCAATGGCAATAAAACAACCAAAACCAATATCATTATCCCAACTTAAAGTAGCAAACTTAAAGATTTTTTTCTTTTTAATAGACAAGGAGTTACAAAATTTCAGCTAAACCCAAGACTGTCAAAATTTTAGGCACCAAACTCCCATACCACAACAACAAAATCATTAATGCTACAGAAATTTCCAAGAACAAAAAAAACTAAAGAAGCATGAATCAGATTTAAAATTTATTTCATTTTCTTGCTCAAGGCCAATGTTGAACCCAAAGCTCTAACTCTTAAATAGACTCTCGCCAAACAACAAAGCTAATTCATTAAACGTGAATTCAAAACACAAAACAGCAGACCGCTTAATCATAGCCAAAACTCAGCAGAACAAACAACAAACATAAAACACAATTCTAATTGCATTTATAAGCTCCAATGATCATATTTATTCCCACCAGAAATTCTAGTTTGAAGTAAGGAAAATTGGAACGAAATAAACAATACCCATTACGTAAAACCCCCCAAAAAAATAAATAAAAGCTAAAATAAAATAAATGATTCAAAAAACAAAAACAAATCAATTAAAAAGAAAAATTACTTACCTGGTGAACTTAAAAAACCATACCCAGCAACGTCAAGCCCCTAACACAGTAACGGCGACCCACAAATGGCACTAACCACGCAACCCAGCGATAAACCCACCAACCCAGAGACCCTCACTCACGACTGGCGACCCCAAAGAACGCCGAATGGCGAAACCTACAGCTGAAAAAACCCAAAGCCAAAGGTTGAATAAATAGAGAGAGAGAGAAAGAAAGAAATCGGCGAAAGAAAGAAAGAAAACCATACTTATCGGCGAAGGAAATGGAATGGTTGGTTTGCAGTTTTTGGGTAAATAGCCTTTTTAGTCCCAAAATTTTATAATACCAAAATTTTGTACTATATTTTAAATTGATAACAAATTTTTAATTTTTTTTTTATCACAACTTTAATTTTTCTTTTAAGAAATGGTACCCATTGAAAATTCGGTTGTTAACATGGACACCGAAATGCCATCCTAATGTAATTAGACAGTGATATGGATACTTAGTGTCAAGCTGATATAACGTTTTAGCATTCATGTCAATAAAATTTGACTGAATTTATAATAAATTTCATTATCTTTGAAATTTTGGTACCAAAATAAAAAAAAAATTAAAAATTTAGTATCAATTTAAAATATAGTATAAAATTTTGATATTAAAAGAGTAATTTACCCCAGTTTTTGTAGGATATTTAGGATTGCTTGCTTTAGAGAGAAACCATATATGTGTAAGAAAAAAGAGGGAGATGTGTTTTTGTAAAACTTTCATTCTAACTGTATATTTGTTATTTTTTTTTCTTTTTTATATATTTGTGTAAAAAATCCAAAAAAAAAAAAGCTCGGTCTTCAAGCCTAGTGTTCATCTATATATATATATATATATATATATATATATATATATATATATATATATATATATATATATATACTTCGGAAAACCACAAAACAGAGCATGCATGACAAAACTATAAAATTTTATTTGGGGGCCTAAATTAATAGGAAAAAAAAATTGAAGGTTGATTTTTTTTCTAATAATTTTTGTTTCAAAAATAATAATTAATTACATTTTTCATAAAAATACATGTTTAATTAAATAAATTTTTATTGATCTTCCATATTTATAGAATGAAAACTAATTAAATAACTTTAATATTTTAAATTATTTATAAAAATTTAATTTTAGGGGATCAATTAAAAATTTAAAATGACTAATTATATAGGAATATTATGTACACTTTCAAGTGGGTTGAGAGCCAAAGCTCCCACTTGTCTCCCCTAATTACGATTATGCTCGCTTGCGCTATTAAACTATAACCGTGGTTGTGGTTGCCATTGTAAGTATGCTCTTGTTGTTTAAATGATACTTTCTTCCCTTTGATTGAACGAAATGATTTAAATGGAACTAACATTGAGTTTTGTTTTTTATTTTTTGAATTGATATTTAGTTAATAGTGATATATAGGGTTTATATCTTTGTTCAGTTGTGCGTAATTTGGGTGCTAATTTAGACACTTATGAAATTCCAGTTTGTTCAAATTTTAATGTATTTACAGTCCATTTGTTACACAGAATTAATTAACTAAATCATAGTATTAGTAAATAACACTATATTTGGTACTTATGATTCAGGTTGGGTTTAATAATCCCAAATGTTTAACTAACCCATGGGATATGTGTTATCTAAAATCTAGCCCTCCCAGCCTTATCTAGTGGGATTACTAATCCCATCATTTATGACACTTTATTTCTAAAAATAGCCTAATTTTTTATTCCATTTATTAATCTATCATACCAAACATATAATTATAAAAGTAGGATTACTTATTACTATAGATTAAGATTTTTGAAGCAAACAAAGTTTAAAATAAGTAATCTTATAGTTTAACTAACCTAGGATTTAAACTAATCATAAGATTTACGAATCCGTGAACCAAACGGACTGTTACAGATTTACCAAATCCATAGTTTGCATCTCTCTATTTTTAGATTATTATTTCTCAATTTTTACAAACATAACATGATTAACCATTTTTTTACCCTTTCTTCCTTTTTGCGGCTTGTTTATTTATGTAGCTTTGACTAGAAGCCATGGGTGAGCATTTTGTGCTGATTATTTTCTGAATTATTTCTCACTTTTTTTTTTTCTAAGAGATTATTTTTCTCTTTGTCATACGAGGGAAGCTTACAATAATATACTGTCTTCGTCTCAAAAAGGTTGTTCACTTTCTTTTCTTACACAGCTTAAGAAAATATCATTTATTACTTGTCAATTTATGAATTTTATTACATTTTTCTACTTGTTCCCTTACTTATACTTATTTGTTACTACCTTTTTTTATTAATTTTGAAAATAGACAAATATTACACTTTTCAATTAATAAGGATAAAATGGATAAATATCTATATCTATTTTTAGAATAGGTAAGTATTTTAGGACATTCTATAAAGAAATAGTAGATAACTTTTTTGAATACGAGGAGTATCATAATAACATAAGCAAGTCCCTTTAGAAGGGAATTTATTATTTAAAACCAAAACAGAGAAAAGAGACAGAAAGGTGCATGCTTAATTAACCTGTATATACGTATAGGTCATCAAAGGTTCTTGTAAAATTCAATAACACAAAAGCCATAAGTAGAACAAACAAGTTTAATTGCTGCAAATCCAGCCCCTCTAGCCAAAATCTCAAACTCCTTCAATGTTCTCTCCTTTCCTCCTGAGGTGGCAATGAACATGCCCATATCAAATTTAAAGATATTTTTGGACACTATATCATTTTCTGGAAATTCTGGAACCATATATTCCACCACTATTATTTTTCCAAATTCTGACAATGCCTCATAGCAATTCTTTAATATCTTCAAGCATTCATCATCACCCCAATCATGAAGTATCCACTAAAATTAATTCAAAAGAAAAAAAAAATCTGTTAATTTTGATTGTATCAACAACCACTAATTTCTTGTTGAAATATGTTGCAATGAAAATAAAATTAATGCATTTGTGGAGTATAGGAATTGTCTATGAACCACTAAATCTAGAAAGCTCAAACTTTTAGTTGAAAGCTCAAAAATACTTTATAATTCTAATACACTTTATATGAAATTTTTAAAACTTAATTAATAAGAAATTTATAAGGTGTAATTAGAATTTGAACTCTAAATCTTTTGGTTGGAGAGATTTTCAAATCATATCTATCAACCATTTAATTTAAAAGTTCAAATTTATAAATGATAATTTATTATTAGTTTATAGAGATTTTAGATTTAAGCTATAATGCTGTTTTTTAATTTATAAAAAGGAAAAATATCAAAAAAAGGAAAAAAAAAAAAAAAAACTTATATACCTTCATGAAAATAGCTTCTCCTTTTGGGACATATTGAAACATATCTCCTCCAACATGCTCTACACCTAATACAGAGAAAAGAAATATTTAAAAAAAAGTGTCAAAAGAAAAAGAAATTCATTGTAATTAAGATAAAGCATAATTATGCACAAAAAACCATTTGATATGTACCTAGACAGTGGGGTGCAACTTTAATAACATGTGGCAAATCGAAATTAATACCCTTGATTTGAGGATATTTGGACACTACTAAACTGAGATTTGTACCAAGACCACCACCCACATCTACTAATTGATGTAAGTCCTCTAATCCTTTGTACTTTTCAAGAATTTTCTTCATTGTTAAAATGGTGAGGTTGTGCATTACTTGATTGAAATTTGGTATAATTTCTTTTTCTGCAAGCTCAAAAAAATTCATTCCAAATGCCTTGCAAAGTGGGGATCCTCCCTCTAACACCACATCCTTTACATGCCGCCTGATTGAAAAAACAACTAATATAGAGAATTAGATATAATACAAAATACAAATTAAGTCTTATTTGATATATAATTAAGTAGTCGAATTTCATAAGATCTTATGAACTTCATGTATAAAAAAGGGCACAAACCAAAGATCAATTGAGGACTGATAGTCGACAAGAAAAGGAGCAACAGAAACTCCATCTTCATTTTTTGTGAAGTATTTACAAACAGGACCCAGACCAAACAATATCTGAGTCTGAGCATGTCCATTGGAGACAATTTCATGAGTACATGTGAGAACAGAGTAACTAGCAAGGAGCCTTAGCATCCTATCAATAATCATTGGGGCATTTGGGTTATTCTTTGTGGGTAGAAGAGAGGCTAGCTCAGCAGATGAGATCAACTTATTGGCTTTTGCCATTGTCTCAAATAAGTCAAGTTCTATGGCTGTTCTCATCACCATTGGAAGAACAGAAATTGTGGATAATTCCATGGCAAACAAATAACCATTTTCCTCTCCATCATTTGATATCGCTGATGATAATAATGTGTTCATCTTTTCTTAACCAGCTAGAGATGATTCAGATGATCAAGCACACATATATAAAATACATTTCCTATGATCCGTATATATAGAGGGACAAAACTCTAAGGTTAATAATTAATTCAATTGATGAGTTAATTAATTTGTTTCTTATTTTGTTGATAAGTTTGACTAAAATACTTATATGTTGAATTCTTTAATTTGTGATGTCCCCTTGTAGAAAATTTTAAGGCCATATTTGGATAGATTGATTTTGGGTGATGAAATTCATGAAATCTATGGATTTCATCCACTGTTTGGTCGATAAAAATAGAGTGAAATTTATGGATTTTGAAAATCACTCATTTGTTACAATCCTTCATTTTTTTAGAGATTTAAATTTCCACCTAGGAGGTGGATTTTTACCAATTCCATTATTTTAGATGGATGGGCGAATTCACTATAGAATAAATATTTCAAAATTATTCTTCTAAATAATTGCAAATGATAAAAATTATTATTAATTTTATATTAAAATATAATATGATACTATTTAATTATAAATATTTGGATCACTTGTTAATTTTATATTAAAATATAATATAATATAATATTTAATTATAATATAATTGCTAAAGTACAAATAGGAATCTCTCATTTGGCCTGATATTTAAGTGAGCTCTTAATTTTTTTTTTTTGTCCTATTAGACCTTTAACTTTTCCAAAATGACACATATAAAATATTCTGTTCATAATTTAGGATTTTTGTCAAGTGATATTAAAAATAAAAAAATTAATATCTATGCACCTACGTTTTAATTTTTATTTTTGTATAAATATTTTTTAAATTATTTAAAGAAAATTTAATATTTGGGAAATTCAAAGTTAATAAAATTAATTAATTAATTAAAATATTACAAATTTAATTTAATATAAAATGATTCCTTAATTCTTATACATTAAAATATAGTTTATAAAAAAAATTATTCTTGTATAAAATATTAAATTATTATTATATTTCATGTAATATAATTATTTTGATTTATTTTTTATACATAATTGTAAAGAAAAATTATATAATCATTACAATTTGTTATTAATTTATTAAAATTATATAAATGTAAAAACTTTCATTTGCTTTAATCAGTTTATTATATATAATTATTTTTAATTTTTTTACAAATATTTTTTCATATCAATATAAAACACAAATAATGAAACTCACCTGCCAAATCAGACTTTTTTAACGTCTGTTTAATAAAATATAGAGAAAGTGTTTTACATGTACCATTTTGTAAAGGTTAAGAGTATAATAGAACAATAAAAAAAATTAATGGCTCATTTAAACATTAGTCCGAAAGAGAAGATCTTATTTGTATCTTTGGCCTAATATAATAAAATATTTAATTATAATATTCAAATACTAATTGTTTAATTTTCTGTTGCATGTATTAGTTTTATGTTTTTTTTTTTTTTTTTTTTTTATGTATTGTTTTACTTGTTGCATTAACATGATGCTTTTATTTTTAATAATATTGATTGGGATTTGGTGTGATAAAAGTAATATTTGTTCTCTTTTTCCTTTGTTAACCAATAATTTTTATTTTTAAATGCACCGTCTGCTTCAAGTAAATGTCTCTCTCTCTCTCTCTCAAAAGTCTACTATAATATTTTTAATCTCATACTTGTCCCAATGTACCAAATTACCCTTTCCCACCCATCCTTATATTAGCTTTAAAATATTAAAATATAATAAACCCAAAAGACAGTATAGTCTTTTTATAAAAAAAAAGTTATTGGCACATTAGAGAGGATGCAGCCAGGTTCCATGTGTTAAATTATTATATATCTATATATATAAATAAATAAATAAATAGAAGTTGACGTTGACGAACTTGTTTAGCAAAGCGTCATGAATGACAAAATGCAAGTTGTAGTTATTAATTGTTTTATTTCTTTTCTTTTCTTTTCTTTTCTTATCTCATGAATTAAATATTATTTTTTTTCACACGAAAAAAAAATTCAAACAAGGATTAATTACTTATTACTTCAGTTGATAAGTTAATTAATTTTTGTCTTATTTTGTTAATGAGTTTGACCAATGAATTATTTAATTTGTGATTCACCTTAGAAAAAAATTTAAAATACATATAATATATTAATTTTAAAGTAGAAAAGTAGTCTTTCAGAAAAATTGGATACTAATAATAATAGAAAATTACAGAATTAAAAGTTAATTTATTGTAATAGAGATTATTTGTGATTTTTTTTTTATATTTTATTATTGTATTTAATTAGTGATTTTTAATTAATTAAATAAAATTGAGATCTCTTCTACCTACATATATAGCAACTAGGACTGCAATCGAGCCGAGCTTTAGCATGTTCATGTTTGGTTCAATACTTTTTTTTTTCGAATTCGAACTTTGGATCGAACTTGAAATCATGTTCAAATTTAGCTCATTTAAACTCAAGTCGAACTCGTTAATAAATTATAATTCAGCTAAATTCGAGTTCGATTTATTTTGAAATTCATTTATAATTTATCAAAATACTCAACATTTTAAATATTTATTTATAATAAAATAATTATAACAAAAATATTTAAAACTAACATAAAAGTAAAAGCATCCAATTAGTGAAAAAAAATCCAATCATAAAATTAAACATTACATGTACTATAAAGATATTATTCTCTCAATTCCTTTTTATGTATCGTTTTTTGTTGTTTCACAAAGATTAAGAAATAATTAATACGTTAAGTTCCAAAAATAAGATGACTAAATTACCCTTATTGATTATAGAGTAATGGATAATATGTGTATTAATTATAGAGTAGATAATAAGGACATAATTAAAAAAAATAAATTAAAATCTTATTGGTTTCCTAAAGTGACAGATATTTTGGAAAAAAAAATTCCTTCAAAATATGTCATATAAAAAGGAATAGAGGGAGTAATTAATAAAAAATATATTTTTAAAAATTAGAATATTAGATTACATAATAAGGAAATATTAGATTATATTAATCAGGAATATATATATTTTAGTCAAATTGAATTATCAAAAATTTTATAAGAGTATTAAAACATATTTTTTGAAGTGTCAAAATTATTAAGTTAATAATAATAATAATAATCAAATTATTCACGAGCTTATTATTGAGCCTATTAATCGAGCATATTCGTGAGCTTATTATCGAGCTTTCATGAACCTAATCAAGCCGAACTTTATTTTGCTCAAGTTCGGCTTGTTTATTAATCGAGCCTTAAAGTAAGGTTTAAACTTGACTCATTTATAAAACGAACCGAATTCGAATGAACTTTTATCAAGTCGAACACCAAACCGCTCACGAATGACTTGGCTTATTTGCAGCCCTAACAGCAACTAATTAATTATCATATATGTGATGCTCGAAAGGCCAAGTGCTATTGTTATTTGTTAGTATCAAGCAAAATCCTTTATTATAGTCTCTTTTTGGATTTTGTCGCCAAAAATAATTCTACAATTTCATAATTTTGGATTTTTATTTACAGTTTTTCTATTATTTTTTTAACATATTCTTACTTTATAATAATTTATCATACATGCTTGCTATCATATGAGTTTTTGAAATTTTTATTTTGCTTACAGGAATTTTTCGAGGTAAATATTTTGGTTTCCTTCTAAAACTCTTTAAAATCAATGTAAACAATATATTAATTTCATTTTATATTAATTCATTATTTTTAATTGTAAGTATATTTAGGTTACAAGAGAACAAAACACTCAGAGATTGAACTCAACAACACTCTGCAGACTTCAAATGAAACCCCAAAATTTACATAAAAATCAGTTAAGAATAAATAGACCCGACCCGACTTTTCTCAGGTCGGGTGAGTTTCCACTCATAATTCACACTTTACTTGAAGAAGGTCGGTTCGGGTTAAAGAAAAATCCAACCCGACCCATGAACACCCATGACACCTGTAGTTTCCAAACACCAATAATGTTGTATTTTTGCTTGGACTCCATGAGCTTTCTTCATTTACTTAGAGTGTTGGGCTTGTATTGTTGTATGGGCTTTTTTCATTTACTTCTTGTAATGGGTTTGATCATTTTGTTAAGCTTCTATTATTATATTTGGTGCAAAAAAAAAAAAAGCTTCCATTATTATATGGCTTCAAGCTTGTGGACTCACCTTTACTCAAAATGGCCTAAGAAAGTAACCATCCCCTGATTTTATGGACATCATGTGCTTATAGAGAACATGTCTGTAAAATAGAAGTTGTTGGAGATGCAGAATTTACAGGGTTACTGATTCTAGTGGAGATTGTGGGCTTCACATGTTCCTAAAAAATATCAACATAATTTTGATTTTTGAACCATTTTATGTTTTAGCAGGGCTTGGACTAGAATGGGTTTATTATAGGTTCATATTTTGATTTTTGAGATATAATCATATCCAAAGTTGCTACTTGTAGAATTGGAAACATAAACAATTTTTATATATACATATCTTGGGCAAAAAAAAAAATTATTTATACATTATAATATTAAAGTAGAGCAACAGTATCTATTTTTTTTAATTGCAACATGCTTCTACTCTAGTCCCGTGATTACTATAGTATATTTAGGCCTTAACCGGAAATTTCAAGGTTGAATTCTACTCTAAGAAAGATTTTGTTATGAAGTGATTTGGCGTCGTACAATTTTGTGAGATGATTACAAATTTCCTTTGCAGTTTTCTTCTCCTCTATGCTAAACAATATCTCATTTGTAACTGCCAGATGAAGATTTGCAATAGTATTGTCGTCCATCTCATTCCATTTATTATCTGAGTCCTGTCGATTTTTCATTGATAGCCGCAAGACAATTATCTTTTTTTAATATTGCTTTTGTCTTTAATTTCCACAGTGAGAAATTTTTCCCGTTAAACTTTTCAATATCAAATTTTGCCGCTATTACTTCTATCACGTCTGCTTTGAGCAAAATACAGCTCCCACTATTTCACGTGAATAGTAACTGTATGTATGAACAGTACCCCGTATCCGTGAATAATATCAAATTGTACAGTACCTCATAATACTATTCACAACAATAATTTTTTAAGAAAATTTTTTTCTGATGTGGAAGATCAGTTAAAACTGTAACTACAGAGCATACTCTTAATTTTCAAGAAAAATTAAAACCAACAGCTCTGATACCACTTGTTGCGGAAATTGACACCAGATTAGAGCGAGACTGCAGCTAATAATTTGAGAAAATAATAAATATGATTTGGATACACAGATTTTACGTGGAAAAATCCTAAATAAATTAGGGTAAAAACCACGGGTAAAAATAAAAGAATTTCACTATGAGAAAATAATAGGAGTTACAACAACACAACCTCTCTCTATTTTATAAGGAGAAAACAAATTAATTTCTCTATTTTAAAATAGGAGAAATACACTCAAATATTTTTATCTCTCAAACTCTCTATTTTCTCTCTCAAATTGAGATGATTTATAAACTTGATGCTCCTGCCCTTTTATAGGCAGGAGCAACGCGTTCAAAACGCGTTAATGAGTTATCACCAATTCGGTGCCAACTTCTTATATATATATATATATATAATTTTATTTTGTTTCTTTTCAACAATAGTGGGCACCGTTTCGGTGCCCGCTTTGTTGACTCCACAAAACGAGCGACACTAACCACACAACCCAACGATAAGCCCACCAACCCAAAGATCCTCACCCACGATCGGCGACCCCAAAGAACGCCAAATGGTGAAACCTACAGGTGAAAAAATCCAAAGCCAAAGGTTGAAAAAATAGAGAGAGAGAAGGAAATAAATTGGCGAAAGAAAGAAAGAAAACCATACTTGATCGGCGAAGGAAATGGAATGATTTGTTGCAGTTTTTGAAGGAGATTTAGGGTTGTTTGCTTTAGAGAGAAACTCACTGTATATGTGTAAAAAAAAGGAGGGAGATGTATTTTTGTAAAACTTTCATTCTGACTATATATTTATTATTATTTTTTTTCTTTTTTGTATATTTGTTTAAAAAACTTAATAAAAAGCTCGATCTTCAGGTCAGTGTTATAGGTTTATATAAACCTATAAACCCAGAAAAAAGAATGGGTTTATAGGTTCATATTTTGATTTTTGAGATATAATGATATCCAAAGTTGCTAATTATAGAATTGGAAACATAAACAATTTATATACATACATATTACAATATTAATGCAGAACAACAATATCTTTCAG
>CATKHJ010306991.1:0-26557 GCA_949750685.1 Vernicia montana
CAAAAATCAAAAATCAAAAATCAAAAATCAAAAATCAAAAATCAAAAATCAAAAATCAAAAATCAAAAATCAAAAATCAAAAATCAAGAAATTATTGAGTTATAAAGGAGATCTATAAATATTCTACTACTTCTAAAGATGCCTCAATCATATAGCTCCTACTATATATATATATATTACTTCTAAAGATGCCTCAAGCATATAGCTCCTACTATATATATATATATATATATATATATATATATTATATTCTAAAGATGCTGGACATGATGCTGGTATGCTGTATAGAGAACATAAAAGTTTTGATAGATATCTACTTGCTCCAGCAAAAAAATACTCCAAGAATTGGGGTATTTCTGGTCATTTTATAGTTTATTTTTATATCCTTTTGCAAGAATCTATTAGAATTATTCCAAAAGAAAATCTGATTATTTTGATTTTGTTAAAAAATGAAGATTTAGGTCAAATGATTTTTTTCTAAATTAATTAGTCTGCACTGCCTAGAAAAATAGTAAATTACATAAAATTTTACACTAGAAAAATATCATATAAGCCTTTTCTTTGAAACTATTAAGTAGTCCTTTTAATTACAAATTCTACATATAAAGTGTCCAAATAAGATGGTGTCATTGTCACTTATCTGATAATACAAATTCAAAGAGGATACTATCTGTTTAGTTTCGTAATTGAATTGAAATTATTAATTCTTAATTAAAAAAAATTAAATACATTATAACTAAAGGCAATTGACAAAACAAATAATATATATATATATATACTCTTTGTTGCATACTGTTTTTCTCTCTTTACCTTAATACCATCTATTACCCAATTGAATATATAAACACAAAACAGGAGCAAAATAACCATAATGATTACTTTAGAAACCAAGATATTATAATAATATTCAAGCCTAGAATTTGTCCTACAATTTGAAAGAATTCAAACGTGTAAAGATAAATTTGGCATAGCTTTCAATGGTAGCTTAGGGTTTCGTATTATAATTTTTTTTTTCAATCTATTAACAACAGAAAACATATAAGCAAATAAAGAAATTTTTTTGATAATGAATCTACAAACTATTGAAAAATGCAAAAATTGAAAAAAATACCAGATTGTTTTGTTCTTGTTGCTCACATCTTCCTCAATTAACGGCTCTTGGAACAAAAAAGTCTCATGAAATCTTTAGAAAAAGTGAAAGAGAATTTTTTAGATACTCTATTTATACTACCACCTAAAAAGTCACTCAAAGTATATAAAAGTCTATTACTTTCAAAAGTCAATGACTTTTTGAATACCAATTAATTTTTATAGACTTTATAAAAGTTGTAGTTGAATACCCCTGATTTTTATAGACTTTTTAAAAGTCTTTAAAAGTCATTATTGAATACCTTTTGACTTTTATAGAGTCTTTAAAAATCATTATTGAATACACCCTGACTTTTTAAGTTCATAAAAGTTTTTAATTCTCCTAATCCAATACACCCATGGAAATTTTTCTTTCCTTACAACTTGTTTGGAAAAAAAAAATATAAATATAAAAATTCATATATAAATAAATTTTTATTTTTGAAAAGACACAACTTAAAATATGGAATTCAATTGAATTACATATTTTTATATTTGGAACAAATTTATAATTAAGTTGTTTTTATTTTTTTCTAAAATACCCTCAATATAATAAATATAATTAAAAAATAAAATAATTAAAAAATAATTATATTTTATATTTATATTTGATATTTAATTTATAAAATATAATCAAAAATTAGTTAAAAGAAAAATAAGTAAAAAAAAGTAAAATTTTAGGGAGGGAGAGTAGTAATAAAAATTGAGAGAGAGAAAAGAGAAAAATATGAGGAAGAGAAAGAGACAAGAAAGAGAGAGAGAGAGAGAGAGAGCATGAGAAAAAAGAAGGAAAATAAGTATTTTTGTCAATAATATTTATTTTGTTAGTTTTATAAAATTTATTTGGAAATTTCATCTATTTTACAACTCATTTGAAGCAAATAAATTCCACAAAATTTTATAAAATTCATTTCAAATTTTACATTTTTAAGAAATTGTGTGTTTGAAACTTTAAAAAATATGTATTTCAATTTTACGAATTCAATTCCATGGAATTGAATATAACTAAATCAAATTCTACCAAAATAGATGAAATTTTCAAATGAATTCATCAGAAGTAACAAAACAATATTAAGGACAAAAATACCATTTTTCTTCATCTTTTATTCACACTCTCTTCCTCTCTCTCTCTCTTCTTATTACACATTTTCTATCCTTTTACTACTCTCTCTCTCTAAAATTTCTCTCTTTACCTTTTTTTTTTTACTTATTTTTTTTCCAACTAATTTTTCATTGTATTTATAAATTATACTAAATTACTTTTTTTTCTTTGAAATGTAAAGGAACTATCATTGACAACAAATATCATGAGCTAATATATCAACAATAAAAGGAGGGGGACAAAAGCTCCACTCCATGGGGCCTGTCAAAGAACCAACAGCCCTATCAATCTTGTGAGCTACTTGGTTCACAGACCTCCTAACAAAACTAAAGCTATAGTTGCAGCAATTTGAAATAAGGCGTAAACAATTTTCCACAAGCATACCAAAATAAAAATTATCAACTGGTCTATGACTTAATGCTTGATACCCCTTTATCACATCCATCTCGATGGTGACATCGGATAGCCTTGAATCCTTTACCCAGCTTAGCGCCTCCCTAACTCACAAAACTTCAACAACTTTTGGATCCATGTTTCCATCAAATGCAGCAGATTTTGCAACAACAAATCCCCCGAAACTATTACGAATAACCATCCTAATTCCCATTTTATTTATATCAGAAAATAGAGCAACATCCACATTTAGTTTATAATGTCCTTGTCTTGGTTTTACCCAGCTAATAGTTCCATTGGTGTCTCGTCCAAAGAAAACATTACCTATTACCGCTCAACCTTGAGCTTCCCTCCAATGGTGTGGCTGAGTTCCTGCAAAATTAACCACTTGATGGGTTATATGCATTTTCTGTTTCCAAAGTACATCATTTCGGTTCTTCCAAATAGCCCAACACACTATAACCGCCAACTGACAATCCTCCAAACTAAGTTTGTCAAATATTAGAGCTAACCAATCAATGAAAAAATTCACCGCACCTCTAATAAATCCAACGAAAGAGAGAGACCAACATTCTCATGCAAACTTACAACAGACCAAGGCATGGAATATAGTTTCATTCTCAGCAAAACACACAAGGCAAAGCAGACAGGCTTTAACATGCTTGGATCATAGTAAATCAGTTATGAGGAGAACATTGGTGCACTCTCTCCAAATGAAATTTTTGACTTTAGCCGAAACCTTCAAGTTCCATCATCTTTGCCACACATAGTGGTTTCCTGGAGATTCCTGACTATTAGTTAGGTTGATGCTTAATCTATAGCAATGTTGCTAAAAAATCTACAAGTGTATAGATCGTGGGCAAGTAATAGTGTATGAGTACAGTGTCGATTCCACAGAAAATGTATTATCAAGTACCAAAATTATAATTACTCTGTTATTTAGAATATCAATTTAGTTGAGATTAAGAAGAAAATAAAAACAGGTATTAAAAGATAAATTCAATATATGAAAAAGACATAGGATTTAAACTTCATCAATTGATTACCTACGACTTTTATATGTTCTCTATATTGGTTAAATTTCATTGGAATTAATGATTAGATTTTCCTAAATTAAATGATGTTCTCTTTCAAGACACAACACAAATATTTATGTTAACGTTATGCATACTCTCGTGATCACAAGCAATTAATATAAACCCATTAAGTTTTATGGAAATCCTTTAAATATTCACAAATGAGTGTTCTTATCTCTAAACAACACATTCTCTAAGTCTAATATCTCAATGAACTAATATTATGCTTCCACTCTCGCTACTTCACATAATATTTTTGAACATGCAAATAGTGATCAATTATTTACAAGCATTAAATTCTGAAATAAAAGATTAATTTCAATAATCAAAATCAAATCAATCAAACAAATATAGTCATAGGAAAATCAAGAGATTATATCTAAATCCTAGATAAGAAATTTAGCTACTCATAGTTAAGAAGAAAGAAACAATTAAATTAACAATCAATCTAAAAGAAAACATAATAAAAACTTATTATTGAATTTTAGAATAAAATTTTAGAAAGAACTCTTTTTGGGATACAAACTTTGACGTACACCAGCTCCAAAACTTCTCTTCTTGATCAAAATGAAAATACAAAAAAATGAAATTAAGAAAATATAAATCTCTATATCTATTTGTTTATTTGATTGAATGAATGAATGATGCCTTGAATGAGTAGTGGTAATGCCTATTTATAGGTAATTTCCATCTTCTTTTTTCACCATCTTGCATCATTGTCTGTATCAGTAGCTTAGGTTAGTCAACAAAATTTAAGTAACCTAATTTAGGCACCAATATTTGACAATTTGCCTAAATTAGGCAACCTAATTTAAGCACCCACATTTGACAATTTGTCTAAATTAGGTGCCTAATTTAGGCATCTATATTTGTTGACAATCTCCACCTCCTTTGTATAGCATCTCGAAGTTCTCTTTATTCTGCAAAATAAAATAAAATAAAATAAAAATACTTAAAACATGATATAATTTATTTATAAATTGTTAGAATTATTTATTTATCAAAATAAGTAATAATATTATTAAATTCTCAAGAACTGAACCAAAATTTGAGTTTAAACAAGTAAAATAACTTTAAGAAAATAAAGTTATCATTGACCTAAATGGATGGATGATGTTGATATCACTGAGATGAAGGTGTTGACCTTACTTGAGGGAAAGTTTGGAGTTGGGGCGTTGTAGCAAATATTGGATCTTAGCTTGCATGGCAAAAATAGTAGTGGAAAACAACATTAAGAGGCCACACTAGGCCATACAATACTTAAGTCAGTGTGACTGTATGTACAAAGTTAAAGGCTCGAGGAAAGAATGGCTTCCCTAAGTGAGGGAGTTCGAGAGTTTATTCACTATGACCTTTTTCAGTAGGGAAAAAAGATCTTTGGACACTAGACTCGGAGTGTGACCAGCTTAAGAGAAGAGGACAATCTCTTAGTAAATAGCCGAGAGACTGCTCTTTTACCAAGGTCTTCATGGAAGACGAGTAGCTCAAGAAGTATACTGAGTTACTGTAGAAGATTTAATGTTTTGTAGAGCTTCTATTCTTTGGTATTATCGAAGCTCTTGAAGCCTTCTCCTCCTTTTGAGTTGGAGAACTTTGGGTATTTATAGGAGTCTTAAGTTGCATGGCTATGAGTACTCAAGTACGCAGGGGTTGCATCATTCTGTAGTTGGACATGGTAATGATGTGACTATTTTAGAGGCTGTGGAGTCTTGTGCTGAGATGACATTATCCCATTTTCAGGAGGTGGCAGGGATTGCATGTTAGGCAAGCTTGTAAGGAATTGTCAATGGATACTTCCTTTGTAAGCTAAGTTGGAGCATCCATTGATGAGGCGAAGTGCCCATGCTAAAATGAGAGAGAGAAGACAAGACGCAAGGTAATTTGTCTTACGAGGCTTTGGGCATGATTGTTGTTAGTTGCTTGTGCCAGATTATTAAGTTGTCTTTAAGGCTTGCTTTTTGGAGTGTCTGGTTTCATCTTGGGCCTTCTTGTTATGGCCTATTTTGAAATTTGAAGAGAGTCATTTTTATTCCTCATCATATAGAAATATGCACGGTTTAAGATTTTCATTATAGATAAGCTCCATAAGGTCCATATTTTATGTTTGGTGATAGCATTCGCAATCCAATTTTGCCTTGGAATTTTAGTCATTATATATATATATATATATATATATATATATATATATATATATATATATATATATATATATATATAAATGTATTTAATTATTCAATGACAAAAATGAAAAATAGTCAAGGTGGTGAAAGTATAAATTAGTAACATGTCACACCCTGACTCTAACGGTATAACGGTTCTAGAGTATGAGTAGGTTTAAGATCACCAATCACCCGTAGAACCCAATAATTTCATTATCATTCCATGGATCAATATGTAACAATCTCTAATGAAATCATACATTCATTTATTTCTTAATCAGAATATCCATTTTCATTACATTCCCATTTATTCACAATAGATCAATAATCATCATTTAAGTAATCATCCACAATAAGTAAGGGAAAGTCCAATAATGTCTCATGAATATTAGAATACATCATACTATCTTTACATCTATATGTCTTCCAATTACTACAGAGCAGCTAATGATATAACATAACTGCAACAATATTTGCAATACAAAAGTCTTTAGAACTATACATTTATATTGCTTCTTAAGGAGGAAAGGATGATCAAAAAGCTTTAGCTTTCTTTCTCTAACCTCTTCTATTTTAGCACCTGAAAAATAAATGAAGAGAAGTGAGCTTTCAACTCAGTGAATTATGAAACATATCAATATCTGGGGGTTCTTGATGGATGTAATAGTAAATTTCATATAACAATACAATAAGGGTCAATGAACAACAACATATGTGCCTAGAAATATTGGCACTAATCAATCAATATGTACATGACAAAAATAATACGATAACAATGGTAGAGTATTCATCGGCAGGACTGCACTACCATCCCCATAAGCCTCAATATACAATCAATAAGGGTACTCATGGGCAGGACTGCACCACTATCCAAATTAACCCTTGTACATATGCTTGGCTTGAGCATACGACTAGGGTACATGGCCCTCCCTAAGTAAGACACTAATAATTCAAACTCTATCAACTGAGTCACCGGTGCACACGACCTAATGGATTCTCTCCCATTAGGAAGGGCATTATGTCACATACATGGGCTATGGCTCGGTCATAGCTAGGTAGGTACAATGGCAATACATTAGCCCAAATGGCCTCTCATTAACAATAAGGAAATAATCAATAATATTAAGCTCAATAGCAAGGTTCATTAACAACGGAACAATGAGGTTTTATAATAATTATGGTTTCAATGAACAATAGCAATGACAATAATAATAACAACAATAGCAAGTTGCTGATTACCATGCACTAATATATTTCATAACTCACCTCACTCTTATTATAATTCCACCAATTAAGCTCAAATCATCTTAAATTTGCATGAGGCTCATCAATTCCTTAGCTCACCTTGCCTACACATGAATCCCCAAATCAATAATTAACTATGCTCCATGAAACCCTAACCTTATTGCTTGATTTCTCAAATCTAACCATGAATTTTTAATTCTTAAGCCTTAATAGCAATTATACCTTATAGCCATTAACAACCAAGTTTGATCCTAGGGTTTACTACACTTATGGTGTCTATGAATTTAAATTCAATAAATCTTATTTCTTGCATCAAATATGCCATATATACAATCTATTTAACTTATATCTTATGATTTAACCTTAATCAAACTAAACCCAAATGAAAATCAAAGGATTTGTAGACTTACCCAAAAATTCTCCTTAATAAGAATGAAGAAAGGAAGAAGATTCACTTGAATCCTTGAATTTCTGTTGAAATCTTGAATTTGATTTGAAATAATGGAAGAAAATTTGGGTTAGATTTTGAGAGTTATTTAAAGAAAAGAAGAAGTTTGGCTTTGGGAGGAAAATAAAAGTGTTTAGAAACTTACAGAAATGAAGAAAAGGTTTAAATATCATTTTGAACCAACTTTACTATGTAGTGTTAGCTTCCAAGCAACAGGGGCTTGTCCCTTGGGCTTATGGCTATTGTCAATACTTAAAATTTTAGAAAATTAGTGAAATCAGGCAATATGAGCGTGTTGCTCAGCAATATGGTTGTGTTTCTAACAACATGGCCATATTCGCTACTGTCGAAATTTTTTCAACTTTAAAAATTTATTCCATTGCTTCTCAAACCAACTTCTAATGAAGATAAACACCTAAAACCTCTTACGACTTGCATCTATTACTTAAAAATCATCACAAATCATAGCTCAACTCCATCATAACACTTAGAAATTATTTATCTTGGAATTGATCATTAATAGCTTAAGCTAAACTAGTTAGCATACAACTTTAACCATGCATACTCATGCAACTAGCCATAAAACCCATTAGGCAAAACTTAAGCTCAACTATTCAACCTTAAGACATATCTTATAACATTAAAACTAACAATAAACAAGGGTATTTCATAACATCACAAGTATATTGAACATTAATTAATGGAAATTCATAGCTAAAAACGGAATAACCACAAAAATAGATGAAATAAATTTATGCTGAGTCATACAATCTAATTTGGTTACTACAATCTTTAATAACATTATACATTGTACGAGAAGTTGAAGATCTTATAAGTAAAAAAATATGAAGAGTATTTCAAACTTGAATATATATATATATATATTTTGAACACAATGATATTATTGATAAATATTCAAAATAATCAAAGGGGGAAAGAATATGCAAATCATCATGCCTTAAAAAGACCATATGATAAATATCTCAAATTTGAATAAATTAATGTAAAAATTTGATAGAAAAGTTTTTTCTATAGGAAATTATAGACAAATCTAAATCTTACTATAATAAGATTTCCTTGTGCAGCAGCAGTAGCAACAACAACAACAACAATAATAATAGACGTCTAACTTATGTTATATGAAAAATTAATAAGGGTATTTTTGTCTATTCATATGTGCTCCTCCCCATTCATATATTTATATATAGTAATAAATTAGTATGTGCGTTGCACATTATTTAAGTAATTTTTGAACTCCTAGCCGTTTCTCCTTCTCCTTTCCTCTTTAGTTATCTCTTAAATTTCATTTTTTGAACCATCGCCGATCTTTTCTTTTGATCGGCGGTGGTTCCAATATCTTCTGTTAGATTTGATATGGATAGTCTCATTCCTGCTGTTGTTGCCACATCTACCACCGACTCCACTCATTCGTTTTCTAGTTATGTGTCCTCTTCTAACTTCGCTTGATGCTCCTTCTGCTTGATCTAATTCTCTGCTTCCTTGCTGCCGTCGTCTCCTCCCCATCCCCGTTTTTACCATATGTTTGTGGGTGAGTTTGTGCTTACTACTATTAGAATGATACTTTTTATTTTATTAGTTTGTGTTAAATTGTATTTTATTTTTTATATTATGTTGTTTTCCCTTGTTGGAAGTTTTGTTATGTCTTTTATTGTTGGAAGTTATTTTTTTGTTATGAGTCTAATAGTATGTCTGTGCACTGTTGCATTTCAGATGTTCGCCAAGAGAATAATGATTTATCACATTGTTCAACTAGTACAGTCGCAGTTTTTCAAAACCAAGTATATGACAGTTAGATATTTTGTTGAATATTTGCTATATGCGAAGCAGTTTGCTCTTGTTAGGGCAGTTGATTTTATGTCAGGTTATTTTTTTATTTAAATTTGTATTTAGCCACTGACGATTAATGAAATTTAAATTTATTTTTTTTAAAAAAAAAGTAATTTTTGAACTCCTAGTTTTATATTAATTATTAATATATGATTTTTTAAGAATTTGTAATACTTAAATATAATAAAATAATAAAATATAGTTTAAATTTTATAATAAATATATTTTAATTGATTTTTTTAGTCAATTCATTATTTTATATTAATTTTATATTCAAAGGATAATACTAAATAAAACATAACGAATATATAACTTTTTACTTCAATAAGAATTTAATTAAACATATTTCAATAAGATTTGAAAGATATTTTTTTAGAATGATTTTTTTTGTCCTTTACAAATAATAAGAATATTTTTTAGAATGATTTTTTTGTCCTTTATAAACAATAAGAAAGACAAATCAAAATAATGAAAAGATTTTTAGTTAAATTTTTAAGTTTATGTACTTTTCTTATGTAATTCTAATAAATTAATAACAAATAATTATTGTAATAAATATATAATATTTCTCTACAATTATACATAAAAAAATAAATCAAAATATATAATTATATTACATAAAATAAAAAAATAAAATACCATATTTTTTGAATGAAGAAGACGAATAAAAAAATTAATTTATTAGTGATTGAAAATCATTGCCATAAAATCATGTATTTATATTTGTACAACTACTACTTAAAATTTTTGTTGGCATTTGAAATATAAATTCATATGTAATTAAAAATTTTTAGCAATTAGATATAATATTATATTAATTCAATCGAGAAAAGGACAATTAAATAAATATAATAAATTCATATATTTATTTTAATTTTAAATAAATAAAATTTTTAATCCAATCAAATAAAGGATAATGTGAAATTTTTTTCATTTTTTACATTAAAAATTGTGTTCTTTTTGAATAATTGAAAAGTTTTACCTCTTAAAATTTGTTTATATATAGTATAGTATTGTATTATAGATTATAGATAGATATATAAATAAGACATATGGAGATATATAAACAAACAAAAATATCCATATTTTTGTTAATATACAAGAAATTTTAATTTTTATTATTTTTTAATTTTAAATTTCCTTAATTATACATTAAAAATAAATACCAATACAACTGCCTCACAAAGTCCCTTAATTATTGCGCATTCCCTTAATTATTGGGTATTTCCCGTTTTATTAATGTTAATTATATTTTCTGGTGACAGAGATACGGGGATGAAACAACTGAATGGTTATATTGATCCAGCAATAGGTGGGCTTCAATACTTGCAAACACTGTAAGTACAACTGCTGATTCATCTGATTAAATACTATAAATATATTAATAAGCTTTTAGTTCAACAATACTTAAGAGTCATCTCTAGAGTTAGCGGGTGTGAAATTTTGAATTTAATTTTTTAAAGTAAAATCCATCGAAACAATACTATAAATAGGGGAAAATAAAAAAAAAAATGTCTAAATTTCATTAATTTTTCTATATGGTGTCTTAACTTTATTTTCTATTAATTAAGTGTTGAATAAATAAATATTTATCAATTACTTGTATTTAGCTAAAATTTCTTGTTGGAATATTAAAATCAACTAATTTACTCCACTTCTTATTTATTTCTTTTAATTAACATATTTCTCTTTTTTATGGAAATTTTATTAAAAATTAAAGAAAATTAAAGGAAATTTTGACTAAATCCGAACCCGTCCGTTCAAACCCGACCCATAACCCATTAAGCAGTATACAATCCAAAAATGACCTGATTCAAATAATCTAAATCAAAACGACTCAAACCTGCGGATCAACCCACTTGACCCAACAATTCGGCCTAATGACCCAACCTGTAATTCGACCCAATAACTTGATATAAATTAATAAAAATAATTAACTTTATTAATTTTTTTTCCAAAAATAAAATCAATTATAATATTTATTTTTAAAACTACTCAGTACTTGTTTACATGCCCATATGAGGGTAGAACCTAAGTCCATTATTATTGAAAACCTTGATTAACTACTAAACCACTTAAATAATTTTGTTAAATTTATATGCTAAAATATGTTTATATTTTAGAATACTTTCAACTAAATTTTATATTTATTTCAAGTTAATTGTGTATATATAAAATACAATGCTAAAGGTGATAATAGAACCCAAGACTTTTTGGTATTCAAAAACTAAATTAACCACTAGATCACTTGATAAAAAACTTTGTTAAGTTTATATATTATAATATATTTATTGGATTTCATATGGATTAAAAAAAATAAAAAAAATATTATTAATTATCTTATTAAAATTTAATTGTTACATCATTAATTGTTATTTATATATTTTCTATCGAAAATGCTATATAACCCAACACATTTTAATCAACTTCCTATCCCAATTGATGTGTCATTATCTTATTTGTCACATTTTCTTTTCAAAAGTGCATTGTATAAAATATTTCTAATGTAATGCTATCACATCAATTGGAACAATAAGTTAATGCAAAAGTGTTGGGTTGTATAGCATTACTCTTTCAAAATATGCTATTTTAATATCTGAACTATTTTTCTTTGTTCGGTCAACTGCTAAACTTAAAAAAATAATTTTGTTCTAGTGCTAAACTTCAAAATTATATCACAAGTGCTAAATTTTTATAATGTATCAAATGGTATTTCAATGCATGTATTCTTGAAAATATACATTAATAATTGAATAATATATTTAAATAGAATTTTAAAGATAAATAAAAAATACAATAATATGGTACTATAGTCAAAATAAAAGTATTACTATTAAAAACAAACAAAACAAATCCTCATCCATCAATTTGAAGAGAATTATTAAAATCAAGGGTCTATCATATTTTTTATTAAACCTCCAATGGAAAAGAAAAAAAAAATAACTGCACTCTAATAAAGTAGTAATACAACTCTACACGATCATGTAGCTAGTTCCCTAACTGATTGCTTTGATTATATTGGTTGAATACAATTCAGGAATCTTTACAGGAATGGATTAACCGGAACTATTCCAAAGAGTTTGGGAGATTTAACGAATTTGAAGATGCTGTAAGTATTTTATATATCTTTAAGAACAATCTCAATTTCTGGTCATCTTTTAATACCCACGAGCATGTCTAATTAAACATAATTTAGAAGATTCCCCCAAATTTAGAAGATATATATATATATATATATGTCCTGGAATAGATATATAAAATTTTGAAATTTTAGATGGATTAAAACATAATTAAAAAGTTATATTTAGACATATTCATGTCTAATTAAACAATATATATACAACTATTGCCGTACAATATTGGTAAAAGTGAAGCCAATTTTAAGTCTCTTAAGAATTGACTTAATAATAAAAAATAATCCAAACCTAAACTTTCAATTTCGGAAATTAAATTAAACTATCTATATTGGGTTGGGTTAGCAAGGAAGGTTTCTCTCTCCTTCTCTAAACTCTCTGTTTGTTAACCTAGGGTTCAGGTTGGGGTTTCCCTCTGGTGGCTCCAGCCATTATAGGGGAACACCGATTTTCATCCATTTTCTTTTACTCTTGTTGGTAGTTCTATTAGTTATGTTAATAATCGGTCTCTTTAGCCTTATTTTATCTCTCAGTTTATCTGGGGTTCTTGTCCTTTGGAGATGGTTTTACTCCGGTGATGCTGTCGTTGAAATTTCCGGCTTTGTCCGGCCTGTCCATCTCGTTTATCCTTCTTCGGCAGTGCTGAAGTTGTAAGAAAAGCGATGGATGGGGGAAGATCTTGTTAGCAAAGACTATGGAACCTCCGATCTAAGCTTCTTGATATCTTATCTTCTTTTGAGGAGGTGATCCTTAGTCCTTGATAGAGAACGGCTCACTTCAAGGCTAAGGCGGCTCAGGCAGAGGGCCTTTACTACCTGTTTAGTAGCCATTACTTATGGTTCTCTGTCACATTGGTGGGTTAACGAAGAAGCTCTTCAATGCATGAACTTTGGAGCTAGTCCAAATCCTTTTGTCTCGCTCAAACTGGTGCATTATCTCTTCTCTCTGTCTCGAGAGGCAGCGGTGACGTTGTCAGAGGAGGAAGAGGGTTCTGGAAGTTGCAAGGGCTAGAGGCATTTCAGGGATATAGTTGGTATTTTTGGCCTTAGGGCTGGTTTATTGAGTTTGAAGCCTTGTTCAAAAAGTCCTTGTATGGATAATTGTTATTGTGTTTGGACTGTAAGTCCATTTGTTGTATCCTGTTGGATTCTCATTGTTCTTGTACTATTTATTGGGCTTCTTGCCATAATTTTAATGCTAATATAACTATCTTTTTTGGGTAAAAAAAAAATCAGAAATTAAATCTTAATATTTCAATATTAATTACAATTTTAATCTAGATCAAAATTAAAAGAAAAAATAACATTATATTATTAATAAAATGAAAAAATGTCAAATTAGCCCTCATTTACGATATTAACCTTTATAATTTATTAATCGTATTACTAATTTAGTCTTTAAAAGTGAAGTCAATTAAAACTCTTTCAGAAGGAAAAAAAAAATATGAATTTGTAAACTATAATTTTTTTTTTTTTTTTTTTTTTTTGAGAGAATAAAGCAACTTCATAAAACTTAACCAAGAATGCCTGCACTTACAAAACAAAGAATAATAGGGGGAACCTCTTCCACCCAAATAAATTCCTCCCTAGAATACGAAAAGGAGAATTTTGCTAAGTTATGTGCTACTACATTTTTTTTTCCTAGAAACAAAAAAGAAAACAATAGTATGAAAACAATTTGATCATATACCAAGTATATTTGAAATAATCAATCCCAGCTGTGATCGTTCTTCTTTCCCTTTTTGTAAAGCTTGAATCACCATTTGATAATCACTCTCAACCTTCAACTTAGAGCATCTCCACTAGTATTCTTTATTTTAAACAATATCTTTTACATAAATAAAGAGTATCTTAATAAATTTTTAAATATGAAGAATGTAAATTTTTTTAAGTTCCATGGACTTTTTAATTAAATAGGTGAGATAATTAGTAAGTAGCAATAGATTAGAGAATTAATAAATTAATAACATGCATAGAAAGTTGTAAAATTTTTTAATTAAATTTAAAATAAAGAGTGAAATTGATTCTCTAGATATAGAGAGTCAAATTCACTCTCTATTTAAAATTTAAATAATAAAGAGCCCATTGGACTCTTATTTTCTTGTATTGACTCTTTATTATAGAGAGTTTGGAGTATATAAAGAGATAATTGGAAATGCTCTTAGTAAAATTCAAGGAAATAGCCAACTGTAATCCAAACAATATTGACTCAGCCTCAGCTACCTCTACACGAACATTAGCAGCTGTCCATTTTGAAGCTGAAGCCATCACTGCCCCAGTTGAGTCACGAAAAATCACTCCATTGCCATGTCCTACATTGGTTTACACAGCAACATCCGTGTTCAACTTAATGGTTCCTGGAGATGGAGGCATCAGTCAATGTATAAGGGAAACAGAGGTTTGAGAAGCATCACTAACAGCAGTTCAAAGCTTTGGCTCTTGTGTCAATTGGTCTAACCTGCACCTGTTTAAAGTAGAGCACATTTCTTATGTGCCAAATAGCCCAAGCAGTAACACAAAACAATTCTAAGGCTTCTATTTTCTTTAGTGCAGCTACATTCATATACCATTCCTGAAAGGATGAAAGCGACAATAATGTAGGTAAATTAGCTATAGCACAGTCACTCCAAACCTCTTGAACCACACAACATTGATAGAGTTTATGGAAATTAGTTTCAATCTCAACATTACAATGTCTACAATGAGGTTGATTGAGATATTCCTGCGAAGTAAATGATCCCCCATTGCAAGATTTGAGTGGCAAGCCCTCCAAATAAAATGCTTCACTTTTTGTCACACCCCACTCTCCCTGCCGAGGTGTGACGATCCTACGACATGGGTAGGTATAAGACTACCAAAGATCGGTAGAACCTAATCTAAAACCTTGGATTCATTTGACAATCCTACAAAGACATGTGCGAACCATATAGTGGGCTAAACTTAAAACCATTGAAATCCAACAACAATTTAACTTAAGAAAATCAAAGTCTTTCCATTTTATTCATTTAAATCACTGCAATACATGGATCCTTTTACAATCTACGGAGCTTTCTAAGATGTAACAACAAAAACTATGACTTTTACAAAATTAACAATACTTAAAACAACATAACATAAATAGCTAGAGCTTCTATGGTGGAAAGAAAGACCAAAGACATTCTGCCAACTCAGCTTCTAACTTCTCCTAACTCACACCTGAAACCACAGATGATATGGTGAGCCCTTAACTCAATAAATTATGAAATGCATTCATGCTTTCGTATTCATACAAGAATAGCAAATCCATATATATATATTATTCAAGGAAATCAAAGAAAAATACATATGTGCCAAAGACAAACAGGCACTAAGGGTACAATCCATCTTGACAGAAACAATCACATAGTAAGAGAACTCAAGGTAAATATAACCACATTATCGTGAGTCTCAATATCATTTTATAATAGTAGGAGATCAAATGGGTGGGAATGTACCTCAAACCCCATAAGTCTTTATAATAGTGGGAGCATCTAATGGGTGGGACTTCACCACAAACCCCTGTAGAAGATCTCAATCAATTCTGACATTGTTTATAGACCCTGTCAGTCGAGTCACTGGTGCACATAGTCTAATAGACTTTTCCCTTCGTCAGTTGAGGTGTTCTATCAGTGTGTGGTCAAGGCTAAACATTGGCTCGGTAAGATTATCATTTCAAACATTAGGTTAGCGCAAATGGCTTCATCATTTACAATAACATTGGCTTCGGCCCGAGTGGCCCCATTATATCAAGAATCAATATTATTTATAAAGATTTACAATAGTAAGTTACCAATAGAAGGTAATAATAATACTAATGAAAATAATTTATCATTCATATAGAACAACAAATGAATGGAATTCAACAAAGCAACATAGGATGGTTTTACAATGCATTTATACATTTTATATTTTACCTTACTAACTATAACTTCTCCAATAAATTCACAAATCACCATCATCATATACATTATGGCCTCTTAATAATTCCCTGATCATTATCAATTTTCGCATCTAACCATCCTTAGGCTCACCGGAACCACAGATCTACTATATAGATCTACTTGGAGCTCTTCTAAGAAAACAAAAAAGACAATTCACCACTTGGATCTTAGGTTTAATCTGAAGATTGGCTAACTCCTTTTGAAGAAGATGATCAATGAAGGAGATCATATTTAGATATGAAATCTGACTAGGACTTGGAGATTTTAAAAGAATACAGAACTTTAAGTTTAGAAAGAGAAAAAAAAAATTGTAACTATCTATAATGGTCTCTGGAATAGTCTATGAGTCTTTATATAGAAAAGAAATAATAATAAAAGTATTCTTTGAATGACATAAAGCTGGTCAACAGTTGCTCATAGGGAAGGTAAATTGCATCGAAAACCTATACAGACATTCGAAGCCCTATCATCGAGTCCTCAACTCGACTTACTCAGTTCACTTTGTCTATATCGAACCTGTATGCTCGCTTCACTAGTACTGAGCTCTTCCATCTCATATTGAACTAGTTAGCTTGTCTCTGTAACTCATCCACCTCGATAACTCACTTCTCTATACCTTAAGACATTGTCCTTATAGGCGAAATTGTCTTTGTAATCAAACCTCATTCGCAATATCAAAGCTTCTCCTCACCTCGTATTCTTCTTCTTGAAATTTTCACTTCTCAACAATTCACCTCGTCAGCAAGATTCATCCCCATCATCGAAACTCCACTTCGTCACTAACTTATCCTTGATATCAGACACTTCACTTCAACAGAGAGTCTTCATTCATACTTCCCTTTCTCTTTAACTGGTATATAAATCCAACGAAAATTCTCTAATCATCTCTTCAACCTCATCCCTGTCAGTATCAACCCTTTTTTTAAACTTGGGGTATTACACTTTTGAAGGGATATCTAAGCTCCAAATGGAAGACCATACCATCTAATTTGCTTGTATATTTAAAATAGCTGGATCATTAGCATTAGAGTTCAATGAAGTAAATGCAAGATGATAGCCACTTTGTACCGACTAGTCACCATTAGGATTATAATCCAATAAAGTATATTTACTAGTCTTTTTTGGCTTATTGGAATGGATAGGATGAACTCAACTTCTTCCTGGTGAAAAACACTTTTAATAAAATATGGATGTTAGCCCCCATTTGTTGTTATAAGAGAGCTCACATACTCATCTGATTGAAGGATTCGACAAAGTGATACAACTTCAAATACAATATGCCTTGGAATCCACTTGTCCCCTCAGATCCTTATATAATGACCATTACCCACCCACCAAAATAAGCCCTGATCAATAATCAATTTCACTTTCATCAAGTTACACCAGGTGGTAATTCGACTGATAACCAATAGTCACTCTTAGAATATTAGTTCGTGGAAAGTAGTGGGCCTTTAAAACCTTGTATAACAGAGATTTTGAAGCAGTTGCTAACCTCCAAACTTGTTTTGCCAACATTGCAAAGTTAAAATCTTGAAAACACTTAAAACTAAGTCCCCCAATTTTCTTAGTCAGACACAACTTTTCCCACTTACACCAATGAATCTTTCATTCTCCATTCTTCTAGCCCTACCAAAAATTAACAACCATCTCTTAAAATTGTCACAAATTCCAATTGGAACTTGAAAGTAGCTCATCATATAAGTTTGAATAGCATGGGCAACTGCTTTCATTAATACCTCCTTTCCCACCTTTGACCAAGTTTTTCCTTCCAACCCTTCATCTTTCGATCAACTCTATCTTGCAAAATTGAAAAAATTATTTTTTTATTATTTGCCTATGATCGATGGCAAACCCAAGTATTTTCCATGATCCTCTTCTCCTTTTACACCAAGTGTTGCCAATATTTGAGCTCGAAGTTCTTCTCGAACATTTTTACTAAATGACAGCTCTGATTTGTCAAAGATAATTTGTTGGCCTGATGCTTGAGAGTAAATAGATAAAATATTAGCAAAATGTACACTTTCTGTAACTGATGCTCTCCTAAAGAAAATACTATCATCTGCACACAAAAAAAAAAAAAAAAAAGGTGAGAAATAGAAGGAGCACACCCAGAAATATTAATTCTATGAATATCACCCAGAGCTTCAGCCTACCTAATAAGAGCATATAAGCCTTTAGCACAAAAAATAATAATAATAATAAACATGGAGACAGAGGTTAACCATGCCTCAGGCCTCTCTGTGGAAAGAACTTTGATAGTGGGGATCCTTTTAATAACATAGAATATGAAACAGAAGAGAAGCATCTCATAATCAACTCTACCCAATTAGAATGAAAACCCAACTTTAACATTATTTTTTCTAAAAAAAAAAACCCATTCCACCCTATCATAGGCTTTGCTCATGTCCAATTTTAGAGCAAAGTGACCTTTTCTGCCATTAATTTTCTCTTTCAAGCAGTGGGAAGTTTCAAATGCTAAAAAGGCATTGTCCATAATCAATCTACTAGGTACAAAAGCAAAATGTGATCGTAAAAGAATTTCAATCTATTAGCTATTGTTTTTGTAATTATTTTAAAAATCACATTACAATGGCTAAAAGGTCTAAATTCCTTAAGGAGAAAGGGATTATTAGTCTTATGAATGAGAGCTATGAAAATGTGATGAAGAGATGCATGATTAACAAAAGAATTAAGAACACTCAATACAAAATGAATAACATCAAACGCTATAATATCCCGAGAGGTATTAAAAAATGGTACAAGCATACTGTCAAGGCCAGAAGCTTTGGTTGGATGCATTTGCTTCAAGGCTACAATTACTTTTTCCTCTGTGTATGGCTTAAGGAGTTTTGAATTCATCCATTTTGTGACTTTTGGTTTATCAAGCACTTTGGTCATATCTCAAACTCCTAAAGTGGTGAAAAGATCTTCAAAGTAGGAAGTAAATATGGACGTCAATACATCCTCATCCTCAATCCATTCTCCATTCTCATTATTGATCCGGAGTATTTCATTCTTTCTGTGTCTTGCAATTTCTTTCCCATGAAAAATTGTGTATTTTTATCTCCATCCCTAAGCCAGGATACCCTACTTCATTCTGCCCATATTGTTTCCTCCCTATATTGTAGCTTAGTGATTTCTCTATCAAGGATTCTAGACTATTGACTAACAACCTCACTTGGTTGTGATTTTCATAAGTCCATGAGTCTTTCTGTTTTTGCTACAATTCTCTAGAGACAAATCCAAAATGAGTTTTATTCCATTCCTAAAGAACTTGACCACAGGTTGCCAATTTCCCCAGTACGCCATCATGATGTGGTGAAAGCCAAGTATTTGTTATTGTATCCCTATATGAAGGATCTCTTATCTACATAGCTTCAAATCGAAAGGGTCTATCCTTTTCCCTGCTATTAAGTTTTGGTTTAGACCATTGCAAAAAGACCAGACAATGGTAAGAACCTACCCGAACCAAATGCTTAACTCTGTACCTTGGAAAAATCTCAGACCAACTTAAGGAAGTAGTAAACCTATCCAATTGCTCTTGAATATTGTGATCTCCACTTTGTCCATTGCTCTATGTAAAATTATAATCATAGAAGACCAAATCCTCTAAACTAAAGTGTGATCATTCCTGAGAGAAGTCATACATTGCATTGAAATCCCACCGATAACCACCCTGCTTTTCATCTTGAAAAATTATTTCATTAAAATCACCACCACATAGCTAAGGTAAAGATGATTTGTTCGACAAATCCGAAAGAACAGACCATGTCCTATATTTCTGTTGATCTTTAGGCTAGCCATACAAGCCAATTAATCTCCATTTAGATAAAGTTCTATTCTCCATAACCTCAACATCAATATGGTCAATTGAAAATGAAAATAAGGATACAAAAGAGGTATACTCCCACATTAGACACAATATACCACTGCATCCCTTTCCATCACCATCACAATTAACATCAATACCACAAGGAAACCCAAAGTTCAATGAATGTGCTCCATTTCACTAGAATGCAATCTAGTATCCATAAGGAAAACCATGGTGGGCAACCTGAGCTTTATTAGCTCTCTTATATTGTACACTCCATGAGGGTTCCCAAGCCCTCAGTAGTTCCAAAATATGCAACTCATAGCGATTGGCGAGGCTGAATAACAGCTGCCGCCAAGTCAGACAGTATACATACCACATCAAATAACTCACCATCTTTTGTTTTCTTTTCTTTAGGTTCAGAATCCACATCCATTGCATTAGGTAGTAATCTGTCTTTACGCTTTCCATAGTCTAGCTTTAGGGAGTGGCTATCTTTTGGTCTTGGGGTTTTGTTACGCTTCCATTTTGGTCTAGGCTCGGGGTTCAGTAAAGGGTTTGAATTGGTTATTGATTGCTTTGTGGAAATTGATGGATTTAGGGTGGGTGGATTATGGTTACAAGGCAAGTTAGAATGACATGGTAGGGCTGAGGTTGAGTCTGTAGATGATGGTATAAACAGTAGAGGATAGGGAAGGCTTTTGGGGGTATGGAAGTGGTTTTCGTTATATTTTTGGAAGACTCACAATGAACAGATGGTCGTTCAGTTGGTGGGGCACTCATAGACTCATTAAATTGAGTTGGAGGATAATGGGCCTGAGAAATATAAGTAGTAGTAGTTAAGGTTTGGGGACATTGGTTAAAATATGATGAACCCAGTTATGATGTAATTTTGGTTGTGTTTGAACTATCAAAATGGGTTTGTGATTGATTGGTTCGGTCCTGGGTGTTAAGGTCAGTTTTCTTAACAATAGGTAGTTGTGAGGCCTCGCCCGAGCATTGGTCCGATCCACTAAAGGGAATCAAAATGCTCATTTGGGAAAGAACTCACGAGGAAGCCCTCGAGCTTAGATTGGTTGATTTTGAAAAAATGCTTTAAAGTCACCACCTTAATTTTATTTTAATTGTGAAAAAAATAAGGAAAAAAACACAAATTGACTCTATTTAATATCCCAAAGGAAATATCATTAGCCTCAAAACCAAAGAGGATTCGGGGACTATGTTTTCGATTCATGTTAATTAGTTTGGCATTTAATAAAGTTGTAACTTAAAATTGATTTCATGAATAATGCTTGTACAATTAATATGATGCATGACATAAGATAAAAGTATGTTATACATAAAATAAACAAGAAGGTGATAAAAGGAAGAGAAAAGGTAAGTTACAATTATAACAGAAAATCTGAATTAGGAGATACCTCTTCTGGCCCTTATGGGTTTTAGGGAAGTCACACATTCTCCAAACTAATCCTAATAAATCAATGTAACAAAAGAAATTAAATTAAAGTGAAGAAGATGATAGGGAAGAAGTTGGTTAGTTTTAGTTGGATTCGATAATTAGACCAAGCATGCTTGTGTATCCCTTTGAATGGGAATCAGAACGTATGCAGTTCTCCCTTTTGCGAAGGGATTTGTTTAGTCAAACCACTTTATCATATTTTTATTGATTGAGAGATGAGTTGATTGATTGGATTGATTTTAATTGATTATCAAGTTGAATTAATTATTTCAGATTTTAATTAACTAACCTAAGTGAATCAATTAAGAGAAAAGAATAATCCCAAGGAGGGAAAAATAAATAAATAAATAATGAAAAGGAAAATGAGAAGATAATTACCTTGCGCTCGTGCAGCTTTGAGATGGAGGAGACTTATCTTGGTCGGTGGTGGACTTGCCTCGGACGGTGGGTGGCGGCTTGCCTCGGACAGCGAGAAGCTTTTGACTTGATGGGTTGGCTCGAGAAGTAGCGACCCAATTTGTTTTGCAAAATAAGGAGCAATAGCAAAGCAAAAATAAAAAGAAAAAGAAAAGAAAAATTAAAACTAAGGACCTCGTCCTTAGTGGACCAAGTAAAAAGAACATTTTAGGCTTGCTTTGAGATCACAGGTTGATCAAGCAAGTTCAGGTTGTTCCTAGACTGAGTTGGGAGGTCTGAATATATAGTGGAAAGGGTTGGGGAGAGTCTTGGACTTTTCCAATGTGGGAAAAATGGATTTTCAGAGTTGCGACCGCACAAGAGGCTTCAAGAACTGCACACGGGGCTTTTTAGACCGCACAGCGAGGATGGTGACCGCACAGGGGAACAGTGACCTCACAGGACAGATTTTGGACTGCACAAGGGCTGTGCAGTATGGTCCCTGATTGCCCGTGTGCGGTTTTGACACCCGGTTTCACTGATTTTTGCCGTTTTGACCCGTTTTAACTCTATTTTTTGCGATTCAAGTTGCGTTATGCTCTGTATTCAATCCCGATTCTCTAAGGATGGTTCAAAGGCCTGAGGGATGGATCTTGGGTCCCGAGGCTCAAATTCCTAATTTTTAGGATTTTGACGATTTTTAGCAATTTTGACTTTCGGATGTCTGTTCACCGAGTCTAAGTGCCTCTAGGGTTTGGTTGTATACCAAAGGATGCAAAATTAAGGGTTCACAGTAGTGGGGATTTTAAACAAGATGGTTGAGTTTTAGTTTGATTAAGAATATTTGAAGTATTTTACCCAAAAGCTATATTATGCAAGCCTTCCACTACAACTGCTATTCGGGACTACTCCATAACAGTAGGATGGCTATTGGTATCCTGGCCTCGTAATTCCATAGCATCAATAGATTTTGGACTTACATATCCATTGTGCTTAGGACTTGGCTGGAAAAACATTTTTCTTCCCGTAGGACTCTACAACTCAAATTTCTTCTCAAAAGCAGGATTGGTCATTTTAAGTGGCGACGAACACAACCAATCTCTATATAGAAATAAACTTAGGTCTTTGTTATCACTATCAACATGCTCATCACACTACTTGTAAGTATGTCCACATTGCCCACAATAATAGCAAAACACCGGGAGACTTTCATATTTAATTGGAATCCAAATTTTTTTATCAGTTTGTTGCTTCAACACAATCCCTCGACACAATGGCTTATTGAGATCAATGTGTGCCTTGAAGCGAAGAAATTTTGACTAACTCCTATCATCGTCCATGGATATGAATTCACCCATTTTATTTCCCACCAACTGTGCTATAGTCTCAGACATATATTGTAAAGGAAAATCATATATTCCGACCCATAACGTCCTATAGAACCTTTCAATAGATGACGCTTGTTCAGATCCATCCACCTCTTTTAGAATAAAAAGGTGCTTGTCAAAGTGCCAAAGTTCATTCTAGAAGACATTTTTGTTTGTCTTTCCAATGATAAAATTGGAACATAAACATATTAGTGTCCCATTCACTAATGTCTAAATCATGTTTGGGACTAAACGTCTTTCGCATAATATCCATTGGAAGTTTGGAATTAACTTGTTTATTAGTCTATAACTGTCCAGCAAGGCACAATTTTGATTTTTTCTAATCAGATGGCTCCTCATCCAATATTGGAATTATTTTATCAATCTCTTCCTTGGTAAGGTTTGGAATAGGTCCATGCTTTGATTCCCATATAGTAGTCATATTTCACAAATCCTTCAATATTCAGTAGAGCAAAAATCACAAATCTATAGAAAATGAAAGCACCTCAAAAATCACACCCATAAGGAAAAGAGGTGAAAGCCTTAGCCAAGGAAACAAACACAAGAAAATACAAGGAACAAATGAGAGAAGAAATAAGGCACAAGAATAATAGAAGAAAAGGAAAAGAACGGGTTGAAAAATAGATAACTGTCATGTGATTCAAAATAGAAAAGACTTAAAAAGGCAACAACACTCATAAAAAGGAACCATAATTCTCATAGTGAAAATTGTTGTCAGAAATCCGTAAGTGCACGGAGTTCACAAGTAATATAGAATGAGTAGAGTATCGTTCCCACGAGGTTTAATGGTCTATCTACCTATCTATTCTTTTTCTTTTGTTTAAGGCTTCAATTTAATGGTTTGATTTTAATTAAAACTAAGTAAATTAATTCTAATACTATCAATAATCTAGAGCACCAAGATTTAATTAAAAAAATTAACAATAATAATAAAGTTGTTAGGAATTAACACTTATTCACACTCAATCAACCAATTACCTATAAGTTCTAAGTCATGATATCATCCAAGCTTTCTAATCGCATTGATTAAACTCTCTCAAATTTTAACTAACTAAACTAAAATTCAAGCAATCACAAAATAATTCAATTAATTCTTATCCAATCAAATTATTCATAATTACCAAAATATGGCTTTAAACAAACCCTAAGGATATATAATCACCAATTATAATCTCTTATCAATTAGCAATTAAATAAGTATTTGTAGATCAATTGCATTACCATCTCTCAATGCATAATACAACTAAGTTCATAATTTTGGTAATCAAACAAAACTAAGCATGAAGAATAACAAATACCACATATCATAAAAACTTAGATTTTATAGATAATTTGAATGAAATTGTGTTTCAAAGCATTAATTCCTAACTATAGAGTTTAGTTAGACATAATTAAAGTAATCACAGAGTACCAAGAAGAAGAAGAAATCATAATACAAGAATGCAGAATAAGAAAGAAAATCTCTCAATCTTCAATCTTGTGTTTTCTTGACTTAATATCCTTCAAAATCTCTCCAAAGCTTCCTCGAGTCTCCCAAATTGATTTCCTTAAGTCTTATTTATAAGAGTTTGTTGTCTCCTCTTATTGCTTGGTCAAAAAGTTCTAATTTTAGGATTAAAATCGAAGTTGGAATTGTCAGCACGTCAAGCCCGCTACAAGCGTCACACACGTAAGAAAATTTAACTTTTAAAGTGTTGCTCCCTCCACGGCTGTTGCAGGCTGTACACTTCCAACTTCAACTTTCACTTCTTCTTTGTCTTTCAAGTCAAGTTAAAACCTATAAAAAGTCTTTAAAACCTTCCTTAAATCACAAATATAAAATAATGCAATATAATGTACCTAATATAAATCTAAATACATGAAATTCCTACTCAAATTACCTAATAATGTATGTTCTATTAACACATATCAAACTCCCCCACACTTATACTTTGCTTGTCCTCAAGTAAACATAAACATCTTCATTCAAAAACTTCTCGATCCAATTAAAGACCTTCAATCTCATAAAACCACATATCATCCATTCCATAACTCCAACCCTTAAACTTCTAAGATATGCAACCCTAAGCAACTTTCAAACCAAGAATACTTATTAATGAAGATAATAAAAAAAAAAATTCTCATATTAAAGCCACATTCATCAAGCTTAGCTTAGCATAACAAATTCATTACACCAAAAATTTATCAATCATAACCAAGCAATTTAACTTTTAAGAAAACCATTAGCTTTTTCAACACAATTGGGGATCAATAGGCTTTTTAACATTCATAGCACACTAAGGGGTAAATAATATATTTTCTTTAAAGTCATCAGCCATGCTTTAGCACTGTCCTTTAAGGTATAAGGAAAACACCTCATTCGCAATTGATCCTCAGTCAATCCTTGCAGAGGAAAAGTCTGAATGGTGGAATAAAAATCCATGATGAAATTAAGGGGATCCTCATTTGGTACTCCGTAAAATGAAGGAAGCATGCTGTAATGGAGACTCTTGAGCTCATAATTTCGGGCTGCTGCATCTAGTCTGATGCAGGAGGTTGCTGTACCAATGACAGGTCGAGCATACTCCTTCATTGGTCTTCCTTCTTGTTGAGCCATTTTTTCTTGTTCTTGCTCAACTTCTTCAACTTCTTCTTGTTCAATCTCAACTTCCTCTTGTTTTGGTTCTGCTCTAGCTGTTGCTAGCCTGTGAATGTTATCAATAAAAAGGACAAGTTCTCCTTCTAGAGATCTTCTCCCTTGCATATATCGACTAAAATAAAAACTAAACGTTAAGTAAATAAAATAAAGCAAAATTAGAAAATTAAATAACTATATCAAGCAACTTCCCCGGCAACGGCGCCAAAACTTGTTCGCCTAAAAACTATACTAACAAAAAGGCACCCGCAAGCAAACGGGGCAATTGTAGTACACTGGAAGCACCCAAGGTCGTCTCTCAAGGAAGTGCAAATGAAAATTATTTATTCTTCTAATTTAAGTAAAAAGACAAGTAAAAGATTTTGATTTAAGATTGT
>CATKHJ010307003.1:0-18247 GCA_949750685.1 Vernicia montana
CTAAAAACAATCATACAACTCTTATAAATAAATAAAAATACAACAAAAATAATTTTTTTTATTACCATTAAATTTTTAAATAATATCATATAGAAATTAAATATATATAACATATAAACTAATATTTTAAGGAAATAAGAAAATAATCAATGATAATAAGTAATAAGAAAAACATATACAATTACATGGTAACTAATTTACATAAAAGAAAATAAATTAATTATAGCATATGAGAAATATTTGATATTATATAAGGAAATTTTAATTAAAGTGAATGAAAGGTTAATTTTGTCAATATAAAAGTTTAAAGATTAAATTGCTTTGACCCTAACAAATCTAGCTATGGCAATATTTGATACCCTTTCAATATTTATTATAAAAATGGTATAAATTATTACCATATTAATCATATTTATTAATTTTTATGAATGAAAGAAAGATAAATATATGAGAATGCTAATAACATAAATACACACAAATACATATTGTTATATTTGGTACTATCATAATTAAAATGATTAAAATTAATCTCTTAAGTGATTAGTATTAAAATATATAAAATATGCTTGTAGACTTATTAAAAAAAATATTTTTTACATACGAAAAAATTATTTAAGAATATTCGATGTAGAGTATTTGAGAATTTTTTTAATTGTTTGTATAAAAAAGTTTAATTATTAATACATACGATATTTCTAATGAGTATCCTAAGAATACTAGTTAAGAATAATTATTTCAGATAAAATTTAGTTATAAAATAATTATTTCATATAATTAAATTAATTTAAAAATGTGTTGAATGAGGAAAAAAATAGAGATTTTGATAGAGATGTATTTAGTTATTATCACTATCATACTAAATGATATATCAAAATATCCACTTGTCACTCATTTAATTAATTTATTTATTTTTGTCTAAATTATTTATATGTCAATATAGCATGAAATTTATATTTGAATAAGTTTTTTTATTTTTTATTTTTTATTTTGAGAGATGGAAGATTTGATAGTCCATTGTGCAGTCGAGATATATATATATATATACACTATTGTTAGCCTATGTATGTGAGTGCTTGTCTTTGAATATTATTATTATTTTTTTAAGAATAGTGTGTAATGCTTTAGGATTGGAGTAGGTTTTGAAAATCAAATAAATCCCTTTGGCTCGTACCCATTTGACCTAAAAAACAAAAGAAAAAAAAAAACTGAAAGTAGATAAGGGGGGAAGAAAAGTCAAGGTAATAAACTAACAGCGGGAAACCATGAAGACCTGAGTGAGTGTCCACTAATATGGTACGGCTGATGCACGGCGCAATACGTGGGCCGATAAATCCGGATAGTTGTAGGCCCCATTTTTACCTTTACTGTCAAAAATATTGAATTTGGCGGGTACGTAGTCGAGGCAGTCATTGGTTAGTGGTTATTACTTTAAGAAAGTTGGCAAAATACTATTTACATAATATGTAAAATCAACACTTAAATTATTATTATTATTATTTTTTGGTCATTAGATAAGAACTCAAGAGCTTCTGCCTTTACGTGTGTTATACTTGACCAACTTCACTTGGGTTTATACTTGAACTTGGACTAATCATATAATATTTTTATATAATATTAATTGTTATCGTTTGTTACAAATTTTTTTTTATTAAGATAAAGAGAGAAAATGAATGTATACTTTACTTTAATTAGGACTATTTCGTAAATCTGCATTAGACTATGTATGCCTGCGAATTAATAATAATAATAAATATTTTTCAATACAAAGCGGAATTAACAATGTCTCAAAAATTGTAGGTAGGCTTGCAACATGATAATATAATATGCCTTGTCCTAATACTTAAAAATTGATATAATTAGAGTTTGAATCTCATATCTAATCATCTTCATTGCATAATGTACTACTAAAAATAAATTATGGGTGTTTCCATTAAAAAAAAAAAAAGAATACTCAAAATTTTTAGGTAGACTTGCAATATGCAACACACTTTAATTGTTAAGTACCCACATGAAACACCATATTAGAGTTCATACTTTGTAATTTCTATGTAATAGTACCAATTAGTAGCCCCACCTAACCCTTTCCCCCAAATTCAAGCCTATCACCCTCTCATTTAAGCGAGAAAAAAAGTTAAAAAGAAAAATGCTAGCAACAATCTCTTTAAACATTTTTTTTATTAGTTTATCATTCTTTCTATTTTCAATAAAAATACTTATAACTTATTTTCTGTGTAAAACTAAATATTATTTTATTTTTCTCTTCATAATGATTAAAAAAATAAAATATATATCATTTTCTCTCTCTCGTGACTTTTTTTTTTAACTTTTTCTTTTTGTAAAAATAAAATTTATATGATCAATTTTTTTAAAAAAATTTAATTTTTACGAAAATAATTTGAAGGAAGGTGGTTGGAAATGATAGAAAAATTTAAACTGATTGAAGATGCATGGATCTAATTATTGTATACACATATCGTGAGCATTGGGTGCCTGCATATATGAGAGATACCTTTTTTGCTGGTACGTTGTAACAAAAATATAACTTTCTTTCTTTTTTAATATTCATCTAAAATCATTTGATAAATTATTTTTGTAAATATTAAAATTGAAAAAAAAGCAGATCATATAGGTTTTATTTTTAAAAAAAAAAGAGTTAAAAAAAAAGAGTCAAAGAATATGACAGTTGGATGTTCTATTGAACATTTGCGATCTGCGAATCAGTTTATTCTTGTTAAAATAGTTGATTTTATGTCATGTTCTTTTATATTGAAATTTATATTCAGTTACTGATAATTAATGAAATTTAATTTTATTTAAAAAAAAGTCAAAGGAGAGAGAAAATGATATAGGGTTTATTTTTTTAATCATTATAAAGAGAGAGAAAATAAAATAAAATAATATTTAATTTTATTTAGAGAATATATTATAAATATTTTTATTAAAAAAAGAGAAAATGATGGACAAATAAAAAAGATTGTGTTTAAAAAAAATTATTAAAGAATAGTGCAGCTAGTGTTTGTCAAATAAAAAAAGCTACCAACAGGGAAGGAAATGTTGGGACAGAGCCTGTAATCAATGGCACAACTTGCAATTCAAGCAAAGCGGTTTCATACTACCCTATGGTGTTACCCCTCCTTCATTATTCTCCATTTTACCCTCACTTTTTCACCAAAATACCTATAAATTCATAAACCCTAAGGGCAGTTTAGTCAAATAATGAAATTGAAATAAATTGAAGTAAAAACTTCATTGAGGTTGAAAGGGGTCACCGCCAAGTTGGGTGTAAAGTAAAAAAAAAAAAAAAATAAATAAGAATTAAGAATTAAGAATTAAGAATTAAAAAAGGGTTTTGGTTTAATTAAGTATAGAACAAAAAACAGCATTAATTAAGGGTGATAATTGGGTTTTTCTCCTTTTTTGACAATTTCAAGCTCTTTTACCTCCATAAATACCAGTCCGTTCTTCACCTTCTCTTCACATCCCAAAACTCTCCCTCCACAGGAAAAAAATCCCCATTTCTCTTTTCTTTTCTTTTTTTTTGCTCCCTCTTTAGACCGTAGTATAGAGAAATCAATGGCTCTGAAGGGTGCAATTGGTATCGTTTCTTTGATTCTGGTTTTGACATTTGCTGAAGCAAGAATTCCTGGTGTTTACAGTGGTGGATCATGGCAGAGTGCTCATGCTACTTTCTATGGTGGCAGTGATGCCTCTGGAACAATGGGTACTTAAAATTTCCTCTGTTATTTGTTTAATGTACATATTTCATCTTTCGTCGCCAGTCAGACACTCAATTATTAAACTATTAGTCCAATTGCAGAACCATTTTTCAAAATTGACCCATGATTTGTTGTTGCAATTTCAATGAAAATCAATAAAGCAGAAAAAATTCACAATCTAGCAAATCCAATTTCAAGAACCCATTTGGGCAAATCATCTTATTATTCTCTTATAATTATGTGCAGGTGGTGCTTGTGGGTATGGAAATTTGTACAGTCAAGGCTATGGAGTGAACACTGCAGCATTAAGCACAGCTCTGTTCAACAATGGACTTAGTTGCGGTGCCTGTTTTGAAATTAAATGTGCTAATGAACCACAATGGTGTCACTCCGGCAGCCCATCAATCTTTATCACCGCCACAAATTTTTGCCCTCCAAATTATGCTCTGCCTAGCGACAATGGTGGGTGGTGCAATCCACCTCGCCCTCACTTCGATCTTGCCATGCCAATGTTCCTCAAGATCGCCGAGTACCGTGCCGGCATCGTCCCTGTCTCTTATCGCCGGTAAACGACCCAGCTCTTTCTCACTCTCTTTACACACTGTGCTCCTTTCTTGTTTCAAAATTTTAGTAAAGTTAACTCATAAATGACCCTTTAGGAAAGGTACTAGATATTTTGACCATGAAAGAAAAGAATATATTTACATTTGATCCTTTCCAATTTTTCCTTTTTTTTTTTTAAATAAAATATTTGGTATTTAAATACTTAAAAGTTTTTAATTTTTATTTGTTAAAAATCTTAATTTATTAATTTTAGTTTACAAAAAATATTATTTTACATGAATCACATATGTCACATATTAAATTAAATTCATAATAAAACTCTATATATATACATGTTTTATATTGTATGACCTGTAAGGAATTTATTGAGTGCAGTGTAAATCAAGTTCTGATTATACTAAAAAATAATATATAACATAATAATTTATGAAAATTGAATCCATAAACTCTAATAAATGTGATTAAATCCAATTTTTATGATTATAATTAAATCTTGATTTATAAGATATGAATATACTTAATTGTAATAAATTTGAGATATTGAAAATTTTGATAGTATTAATAAGTTTTTTTTTTTTTTTAAATCAGTAGTAATAAGTTTCTTGAGGCAAAAATTTCAAAATCGGTGCATGTTAAAAAATTAAAGTAAAATAGGTAATTATTCTCTACAAAAAAAAAAAAAAAAAAAAAGGTAATTATTAAGTGAGATAACCTAAAAAATATAAAATCAAGACTTTTGTTCAAAATGTCTAGATAAGGGGCATTTTATAAGTAAAATTACAAAAGTACCCATAATAAATAATTGAATTTCCAACCGTTCTTTTTTATAGGGTGCCGTGCCGAAAGCAAGGAGGAATCAGGTTCACAATTAACGGCTTCCGTTACTTCAATCTGGTTTTGATCACCAACGTCGCAGGTGCAGGAGATTTAGTGAAGGCTAGCGTGAAAGGTTCAAAGACTGGGTGGATGAGCATGAGCCGTAACTGGGGTCAAAACTGGCAATCAAACGCTATTTTGTTTGGTCAGTCACTTTCCTTCAGGGTCACAGGCAGTGACAGACGCACTTCCACTTCTTGGAATATTGTCCCTTCAAATTGGCAATTTGGTCAAACTTTCACCGGAAAGAATTTCAGGGTCTAAATTTAATTGTTATTTCAAAATTTTCCCGCTTAATATGTTGTGTTTTTCAATTTTATCTATTTGTGGGAAAAAGTTGAAATAGTAGAAAGTGTGTTGAACTGCTTTTTCAAAGAGGGGTGGGGGCTGAGTTTGTATTTTTATTTTTAATGTGGGGGTAAAAGGTGAAAAAGTGAGGAATGTAAGGAGGAGCTGAAGAGGCGGAAAAGTTAAAATATAGCCCGCAGCTTTTTTTTTTTTTTTTTTACTTTATACCATATAATTTAAATATATTTACAATGAATATTTAGTAGCCAATGTTATCTTTTGGTATCTAACTTGTGAATATTTTCTATGGTTTGCAATTTGAGTTGAAGAAGCATAATCTCAATAAATAAAATATTTAAATAAATAAATGTATTTCTTTTTAATTGTTTCTATAAAGTTTTTGTTTTTCTTTACTTTCAATGGCTGAATTCACACAAGATTCTCACGATCATGTTGGTTATGGTAAAGGTGTGAAACAACAACAAAGCAATCTTCCATAACCCTATTTGGATGTTTCTACTAAAGTCAAAATATTCCAAATATACGTGTACATGATTCATCATTCATATCTTTGACATTGGAGGCTTATGAGTTATTACTCTCATCATGCCAAATAAAAGAAGAGGATAAAAAGCTTTATGATTGTAAGGTCATTATGGAATACAGTCATGTACATGCTTTGAATTCACTTTAAACATATTGTTAATGTCAAGATAAACGAATAAATTAAGTTTAAAATTATGTTTTTGCATTAGTCCGAAAAAGAGGTTTGAAATCATCTCGCGGATAAATTAAGTGCAAAAGTATACTTTTGCCCTAGTATAAGAAAGAAGTGTAATCAAAATAAACATACAATCGGTTTCAATTTTTTTTTATTGCATACAAACTAGCCTTAAGTTTCAACAATCACCTATTACAGTTATCAATTTCCCACTGTGTGATCAGTAATGTTAAGTATTTAAGCAATGTTTTTAAATCCGGCCTGATCTTAAAACCGATGAAAGTAGAGGGTTATGGATAAGAGGTTCAACCAATTTTATCATGATCCAACTCGGGAGTCACGATTATCTTAGGGTATGGGTAACCGCTAAGGCACCGAACACTCGTAGAATATACTCACTACTACTATTCTAATGAAAATCCGACAGAGTGTTGGCTATACATATCATGTACTACAAGATACATAACTTGCAATAAAATTAACACTTTAAATAATAATTTCTTATTCCCTCAACTACAAACCCTTCCAATATTATCTCTCATGAAACACTAATCAAAATTTTTTATCAATATCTGACAATCATTTTGATCTCAACACGTATCAATTTTTAAACTCATCATATATCATTCATTTACTTATAATATATTAGTTATATACTCATACTATAGCAAATATTAGATATAATTTCATACTTATTAATTAAAACAATCCATAATTAAATATTACAATTCATAATGACCATGTAGCTTTAGAGTGGACTTTAAATTACATGAACTTTGCGAACAAAAGAGTTCAACTTATATCTTATTAGTTCGAAAATTCTCAAGTGGAGAAGGTCGAACCAAGGTTGAATCATAATTAAATTAAATATATAATAAATATTAAATGTAATATGTTATAATTAATGTTACCTATTAAAATCCATAATAAATAAAAGCATATTTAAATAAAATAAATAAATAAAGTAAATATATATATTATTTAACAAATTTATTAAATAATATTTGAAATAAAACTTTAAATCATAATATTTATATTAATAAGAATTATATTGTTTGGTAATTTTAGGAGCAATTTAATAGAATAATTTGAAATAAATAATTTATAAACCTAATTTTAGAATTTAAAATAGTAAAAAAATAATAAATTATTTGTGTAAATAATAATGAAAGAAATTTAATTTTTTGGTGTTAAAATTTTTTTTACTATTATTTTATTCTAAAAATTTAAATTTATTTTATAATATATTTAAAATTATTAACGAATATAGAAATATTTGGAGATGAGTTAAGCATAATTACTATAAATATATTTAGAGAAAATTGTTACCAACTGATGTTTGGTTTGAATTATAAGGAAAGTGGTTACTTATGCAGGATTGGGCCAAGCGATTCACCGGTTAACCAGCCAATTCATATGAGTCAAAAGCAGTTCTTATATATTTGGCGGATCGAAAATCTGACCAGTTCCCGATTAATTTGATTCGACCGACGGATTCGAATCTAACAACAGTGTATTTAAGTAACCAATTCATTAAAGATGGAAAATTCTCTTTATTGACCAAATCGGAGTATATGTAACCATGTAGAGAGATCGAGTTTTTCGAATTGAAGATTAATTTACATGTTGAACCAATTTTGAATCAATCAGTTTATCGGTTAACCAATCAGTTCATACGAATCAAAATCAATTTTTATATATTTGGTTTATATAATTTGATCGGACTGAAAATCTGACTGTTCACGATTAATTTGATCCAATCGGACAGTTCAGTCTGGATCTGACAACAGTGTATTTAAGTAACCAATTCATTAAAGACGAAAAATTCTCTTTATTGACCAGATCGGAGAATATGTAACCATGCCTGAAGGATTGAGAAAGAAAAGATAAGATAAAATTTCAGTAGATGATCATTTGAAATTATAATAAATCTAAATTTGAGTTTGAAATATAAACTATTAAAAATAAATATGGAAATAAATTCTAAATGCTTAATTATTTTAAATGACTAGCTATTAAGATGAAACCCCCTAGAATTTTCCTTTCTTTTCTGAACATGGAAAATTTGACAAAAACATTAATGTTACTGGTCGCCTAATATTAAGACTGAGCACGGGACTTGGAGATATCGAACCGTACCTAAAATCCGAACCGAAACCATTTGACTTTCTCCGAACCGAACCGTCTTGATTTTTTTTTTTGATACGGTTCTGGAGATTAGTAATTATTCATACCGAGAACCGTACCGAACCATCCCGAACCGAAGAACCGAAACTAAAACTGATTTAAAGGGTTCTTATATATATATAAACACACATTTTAATATTAAATTAGTAACACATTTAAGAAAATTCAATAATGTATAAGTCAAATTTAATTTTTATTAATTATAAAAATTTTATTTTCAAATTAATAGTTGCAAAATATATATATATACACACATACTTTAATATTGAATTAACAACACATTTAAAGAAATCTAATAATGTATAAGTAAAATTTAAGTTTTATTAATTATAAAATTTTATTTTCAAATTAGTAGTTAAAATATATATATATATACACACTTTGATATTGAATTAGCAATACATTTAATGAGATTAAATAATATATATGTAAAATTTAATTTTTAATTATTTAAAAATAGAAAATATCCAAATCTCCGTTTTGTTCCGTTCCGTACCGAATCATCTCATTAGACCCGAATCTCTGTCCCGAACCATCTTGAAAAATCAAGACGGTTCGGTACGAAGATTTTTTCTTACGATTCGATTTAAAGTTCGGTTCGATTCCGGAGATTTTCAAATTTCCGAATCCCCTCGAACCGTGCTCAGCCCTAACTAATATAGTGAATTAACCATAAATAAGAAAAAGTGAAACTCTTGTTTTTGGATTTTATCAACTTTTATTTAATTAATACGAAAGTTGCATGTCACCATTATCAAATAACAAAACAAATTATACATATAAAACAAATCGGCAAGAACTTCATTTCCTCGGCCTAGGTTTTTCTTTTCCTTGACAGCCTTGCAGACAACAAGAGCTCCTGAACGAGCACGTCCAGTCACATGTGCCAAAATTAAGAGTGTTCATAGAGACTTGAGAGTTGCTCAACTGTTTCATGGTGTAGGTAAGAAAAATCTTCTACTATTGAAGAGCAATTGGAGCAAAACTAAACATTAACAGTGACAAAGGATTTCAATGTCAAATTGTAAAAGGATTTCATATGAATAGACCCTTCTTTGTTCGATTTGCAACCCTTGCAAGAAAACTTACAAATTATAAATATGCTAAATAGCAAAAGCAAGCTTCTATCTTCACAAAAAACATAAAACAATGAGAGATTAATGAGGATGTATATTAGTGCCAATCTTCACACAAATGGATAAACTAAAAAATGAAGCACAAAATATCAATGGATTGACTGATAATGTTATATATGAGCGAATCCTACACTGTAATCCCCTAAAAAGTCCACAAAAAGGTTTTACAACAGTATATGCATAGGATCACGTAGGATGAATCCTCTTGCAAGGTGACTGCACCATAAGTGAGTGACAGTACACATATACCAAGTATAGAAAATAATTCTTTGCCCAAAAATAATATGACTACACATGCCAATCCTATTCATAAATCCTCAAACAAAGCAATAAACCCCAAACCCAAAACAAGAAAAAGTAGTCTGAGAAACCTTGTGCAACACAAGTTAAAATTCTTAATGGAGGGTCAAGTAGTTTAAGAGAACAAAACTTCTTTCAAACATTTGGTATTTGAAAATTTTCACAATAGAGAAGTGGTAGTAACAAAATTTGGAGATTTTACGACATTAATTCCATTAAATCAGGCATTATTAGAAGTGAAACAAATAACTGGTGAATCAAGATAAGCAACTAAACATTAGATTGAATGTAAGAAAAATTATTTAATTAAGAGATAGGACGCTATATAAAGAAAACCCTCAAAGGTACTTGTGTAAGCATTTAGCCAATTCAGCCTTATGGTTGGAGTCTTTTAGGCATACCCATAAAACAACTTGGGGGTTTCCTTCACAACTAGGCATCAAATAACCCAGCAACACCCAACCATTCCATGCGTGGGATAAGTGACATACATGAATAAAAATGTGAGATGGAATTTAGTAGACAAAACAGGATCAAACTCCTGCCATCTGTGGATACCATCCCTACAGTTGTCTGGCCGCTGCCTAATTACATCCCTAATTTTCCAAAAGAACAGTTGTTTCTGCTGTAAGGAAACTGGTAGCAATCAGGCTTTCTATGTCAGCACTGTTGTTCAATGAGCAAACAAAAATAAAAGTGTTTCCTCACAACAAAAACAACAAATGCAAATCAATACCACATCAACAGGAATACAAGAAATAATATTACAAAATTTTGAGTATGGGTTCATATCAAATGAAAAGACTGAAAAATCAATGATTGCAAAAAAAAAAAAAAAAAAAAACCCAAAATGGAATGAAAGGATAAAAAGGAGGGGAAGCAGCATCCTCAAATTGTAAAGCATTACAATGCTTGTAAAAAATTGTTTTTTAGGCATATCATCAAATAATTTAGAATGTGAGATGGGTTTTAGTAGACAAAACGAGATCAAAAACCCGCCATCTGTGGATACCATCCCTACGGTTGTCTGACCGCTGCCTAATTACATACCCACTCTCTGCTCTGAGAAAATAGGTAGCAATCAGGCTTTCTCTGTAGCACTGTTGTTCAGCGAGAAAACAAAAATAAAAAACAAATTGCTTCCTCGCATCAAAAACAACAAATGCTAATAAATTCCATACCAACAAGAATTCAAGAACTAATATTAGAATAATAAAAAATTGGCATATGGGTTCATATCAAGTGTAAAAGAATAAAACCGTCATCGTGGGAAAACACAAATTGAAATAATGGTTAAAAATTTGAAGGAACAGAAGGGAAAAAGAATCGGAGATACCAAAGCCTTACTCTTTGTGAAGAGCTATGGCGGCACCATCTGCTTCTTTGCCTTCCATTTCCGCCATTTTCAAGGTTCAAATCAAAATGGGTTTTGGTTGTTGAGATGCCCACTCAAGCCTCTCTCTTTCTAATCATAACCCATTGCATTACATACTTAGATATAACAGAGGCAGCGAAATGTCAAGTTTAGCGGTTCAAAACCCTACATACCATGAGATAGGCTAGGGTTTTAGCAGAGGGGATTTTGATGACGGCTAGAGATTGACGAAACAGAGCTAGGTTTTTTTAATTTTATAGTAGTAAATAATTCCTTGTGGGCTTTGTAAAGCCCATTACTGAAGCCCATTTCCTAATTAATATCTGGGGTTTTGTATAAACATAATTTTTTATTAAGTAAATAATATTTATTAGTGCATCTTATAGCCACTATTTATTTAACATAAACTATTTATTATAAAGAGTGATTGTAAAAAACAAAACTCCAACCCACTCTCTAAATCTAAATTATAAATTAGAGAGTGAATTTGACTCTCCACATGTAGAGATACAAAGATTAATTAATACACTTATATTTTCCATATATATTTTTATTTTTTTATTGGCTTCTTTTATTGTAAATGCATAAAATAAAATGAATAGTAAAATATAAAGAATGCATTGAATTTAAATAAATTTATTTGCTTTTTATATTTAAAAATTCTATAAGATGCTCTCTATTAACCAAAATATACTCTTTATTTTAAAGAGCACCGTTAGAAATGCTCTTACATAATTAATATTATTTATCAAATATCAATATATAACATTAAAAATTATTATTTCAAATTAAAAATTATATTCATAGCCAATTAGGTGTAGTTTGATTGATTTTTCCTTCCCTTGAAGAGTGTGAGAAGTGAGAAATATCATATTTGAGTCTCCTAAATAACAGTCACTAAAGGTTATCCTACCCTCTATTATGTAGATTAGTGTGTTTCTATTAGGTATTCTTTCTCCCTAATTTAACAAAAAAAAAGATTATATTCATATACATAAATTATTTTAATAATTTAAAAATATAATATAATGCGAGGATTATATTATTTTGTCTCACTTCATCTTTATCTCTATTTCCTTTGGCGAAAAAAAAAAAAAAAAAATCTTTATCTCTATTTCTAATGAGGTGTGGGGAAAATAATAGCAAAATCCATCTTGCTCTACCAATTGTCATTCTTAGCAATTTTATGCTTATTTGAAATATAGAAAAAAGGTGTTCACTTTTTCAATTATTCAAAATTCAATGCATTTTGAATATTTTTTTTTTATTAAACTGATGAAATTTAAAAATGAATCTAATCATTATTAATTACCAAATACTTTGATTTAATGAAAATAACATCTCAATCTCCCATGTTGACCCTTTAATACATTAATGTTTTGTGAATGAAAACATTCAAACATCTTACCCTTTTACTACTACTTTTATGCTGTTTTCTTGGTTTTATAGACAAAATACTGACAAATGAAGGTAGAGAGAACAATCCCAAGTTACAAACTTACAGAGTGATCAACTGATCATCTCATTCTCAATGGTAGTTCAACTCTGAGGTTACATATCATAAAGAAAAGCTCTCAGAGCTCTATTTTAAGTAGCTAAAACCTTCTGCTAAACTACTACATTAGTTTTGGTTAATCCTATGTTAATATCCATGAAATAGTCATCAACATCGTATGCTGGCTGCTAATACCATTCGAGCAAGTAGTCGATGCACAGTCCACACTTTCAGTTGGTTTTGTATCTGTGAAGCTGGTTCTATTTTCATGGGAAAACTTCTTCTAACACTACCTGCATTTTAATAGCTCATTAGTGATAGGTTATAAAGCTAAGAGTTAATTATTAGAGATAAAAAAAAAATAGAATGCATCATCCCTAATTTGCTGATTTAACATTTTAAGTGTTTAACTATTAATAACTGATGTTCCAACTAATGTAAAAATGTTAAATTAATAACTTCATTTGTTGATCAAGTGTTAATCTCATCTGGTTGGATGACCCAATTGATTTAGTTTACACAGGTAAGCTAATTAACTATGAGATGGTTATTCTTGATTATTAGTAACTAACATCATAACCCATGCTCACATGCAATCACAACCTTACACAATTGTATGCAAGCTAATTAACTATGAGATGGTTATTCTTCCATGGCAGAGTGGTTTGATATGATATCAATTGTATGCATACTATTGGCTAGCAATGACTTGTCAAAAGCAAAAAACCAGTTTTGTGGTTATTTCTCAATTAGAATTCAGGAAGACAATCTTCTTGATTATCAATGAAATAAGCTAGACTATAGATATGTAAACATTAAACTTAAGAGTAAGGGATGTCCCAGTGCACAAGACTTCCTAATTGCAAGCTCTTAGTAGGGTTAGATAAACACAACCTTCCCCTTACCCAGATTACTCTTAAACTTTAATATTAAATAATATATCAAAATTGAAATGTACTCAAAATGTGATATCTGATGAAAGATTAGAACCTTCTTTTGCGCTTATGACTCTTCATTTGCTTGATTACATATTGAATGATCTCTTTCATGCTAGCTCTTCTTCCCTCCTTTAAGTTCCAGACTTCAGGGATTGGATATCTCCCACTTGGATTATACTCGTTCAATTCCAGCAATGCAGTCGTTACAGCTTTATACACAACCTCACCATATTCATTTCTCAGCCCTTTTAATTTTTCATCATCATCATCAATTATTTCCTGCATCTCTCAGCAATTAAATGCCAAACAGAATTTATATGAGCAAAATATACTTTGCATTGTGAATCTCATGAAAATAAAAATCATTCAACTTGGTCCCTAAGAATGTATAGAAGACATATAAAAACTAAACTACTCCTTTCATTAAAATCACAACCTTACAAATTTAAAAGGTTCCTTATAATGAAATGATATGCACCTGTTTAAGTTTGAATGAATACACATTAAAAACAGAGCGCATTATGCAGTCTTCAGAAAAGGATTAAACATGGATCATTCTATCAAAGTTAACAAAGATCAATGATACAACAGCTGAACTTTGAAGAATGAATAAAGATTCACTTTGAGAATGATTAAATAAACATATTGGAAGTGCAGCATGGGCTATTCTTGGAAGAAGATGCCATAAATAGCTTGAGAAGAAAGAGAATATGCTAAAAGGAGAAGGTAAGGCCTGATTTTCTAAGGTTTAGAAAACTGTACATGTAAATGTAAAGGGTTATCTTTGCATCCTTAAATTTTAGGGAGGGGAAATGGGGTATTTTCCCTGTCCCTTCTTGCCAGAATAATTCATACAAGAAAAGGGGACACATACCTGCAGCTGACCCTTTATAATTTCTTTCTTGAAAGGGTGCCAGTGTGGATCCTTCACATGTTCATCCCATACTGAGCACAGTTTGGCAGATATCTCTTCCCAGTCTCCATTGGAGAATTTATGCAAGCACATCTCTTGGAAAGCTTTATGATCAAGCTCACCCATTCTTTTGATTCTAAGTGTTGTTCTATTGCTCAATATATCTTGCAAACCCTACATGGCCAGAATCAGGAAACCATTCAATTTAGGACCTTGTATTCATCTACTTAGTTTTCAGATGGATATTAGAACAATTAAATAATAGCCTCATTTATAACCATAAGAAAATACAAGTATAAAATGAATAAGAAAAAGTGTAACAAGGTACACTTATCGACTCTTTGCGAGCATCCTGAAGTTCTCGGTTACTCATAGACTCCTTAGTTATCAGAGTATGATTAAGGCTTTCCACATAGTGTAATGCATCTTCTTTTTCCCTTAACTCTTTTCTCACTTCATCAATCTCAGCATTTGAATTGCCCATAGTTTCTGGTGGACTTTGAGTTCCAAAGTTTTCTTTCAACTGCAGCATTTACAGTTCAATTGTTATTTCTGTCAATGTCAGGAAAAGTTCAGGCCAAAATCCCTGAGGAGAAAGGCCAGCAACTAAAAACTTGGAATTTCTTGGATTCAAATTACTATGATAACAGAGTGCTACACCCTATGCTGAAGGCCAATGTGATTCTGGCTGGAACCAAAAATGAAAATATTCATGCAAATATATAAAGTGAGATTTGGAATTAAGCAATGGAAGGAAAGTTATGAAGAGGTTGAAGCAATGCATACTAGAAACAGGCCTGCATTATTCTTCAAGAATCATGCAAGTCTGCCTCTGCTTAAAGTTTTAAAATTTCCATATCCTAGTCTTGGATTTCTCTGGTGGATTTCATACTAGCACAGTCCTCAACAAATTCTCTATCTCATCTCAATTACCATATAGAACCGAGCTCCATGTTGTACAACTAACAGCCCATTATGCAACTGTATTGCTGCAACCTCAGTTTACTCAGATGTTGAGAAATTCTAGGAATAGTTACTACTATAGAAGAGTACCTTCAAAAATAATATCAAATAGTACAGAACATTGTGCTTCATAAAATTGTCCTATCTGTTGAACTGTTCATTTGAATTTGAAATTAATTGCTAGGTAATACAATAATCTTTTGTCAGAGGCTTCCACTACTACCATATCATTTTTCAAGACCTAAGTCAATACTTCTTTAATAGAGATTAAATAAACATATATCACTGAATCCAATAATGGGCATACTCTTAAAACTAAAAAATGACTTTTGTCAAACAGTTGTATTAATTTTGGTGAGTGTGCTGACCTTTTTTATCTCATCCATTAGTTGTTTTTGCTCCAGGTCATTCTGGGCCTTAGACATCTCTAGTTCTTTGATGAGTTGCTTAAGCTCTTTCGTTTGACACTCGATGTTATGCCTCAGCTTCAGATTGGATGAATTTAGATTTCTGATTTCTGGGAATATTACAAAGTTTGAGCAAAACACATATGACAAAGTCAAGCAAAAATTATCTTAGATTGCTAGATAAATCTAAGGGCCAGGCAAAACAAGCATGAAAATTATGAAATTTTGAGCCTAAATATGATGGCCCAAAGGACTAGACTCACAGCACAAAATAAATAAATAAATAAATAAATAATGATTAAACTTTAGGAGATATGCAACTTTTTAGACAGTACTTCTTGATAAAATGTTTCTGAATTCTGATGGTAGCATTTGACAATTACAGGCAATATAAGTGGAATCTTTTAAGTATCATTTTGATACAATGAACAAGTATCTAAACTTGAGTTCTCCTAGTATGTGATTCTTCTAATTCAAAATGAAAAAGTAACATTTGGATATTTCATAGTAATAAAACTTATAATTGGAGCATGCTATAGTCCCTCATGGACTATTGCTTTTCCCTATTATTCAAAGATGCAGATAACGATCTCCTTATGAACTTCTTAGACTTTGTTTCAACAGCATGATTCACTGTTTGAAACAATAGCTCTATCTGTCTGTCTCACCATGAAATGAGAAAAAAGAAAAAGAAAGAGAACTCCAAATATGCAGGAAATTTATGTGTAGTTATGGAGGCTTCGATTGAAAACTTTGTACTAAGTTGTTTTCCCCTTCAAAGTCTCTAACAAATAAAAGAATGTAACATGATCTCATTTGATATCCAGGAGTAGGAGTATCAGACTCAACAGGCTACATTGTATTAGTTTCAAAACTCCTCTTAAAACATTCTAACAAAGCTTTTTCCTAGCATAGAATTTCAAACAAACAAAAATCACCATTAAATTCTTCATATCTAGCATACCTCTGGTATATTCTTCATGCAACATAACTTTCTCATTCATCAACCATCTCACAGTTCTAGAACAATACTCATACATCTGCTCCAGTTCAAACAAACTTCTATCTTTTGCATTTAATTTATCTGCAAACCCAATAACAGTTTCGCGTATACCTGCAGTAGTTTCCTCATAGTAAAGCTGCATCTGAGACAACTTATGATTTTTGTAATCTATTTCCTCAGCCAGACTCTTAACAAGCTTGTATGCTTTCTTTATCTCCTCTTCCAAATTCTGGGTCTCCATCTGAGCACAAAGTTGAGGTGCCTATATTAGCAGTCAAATGTAGCCATCAAATAGAAACATTGGAAAAAAATTATATGATTCATGCAGGTTTCAGCTAGCTTAAGCCTTAACTGATGAAGTCCTTTGTTGTTGGGGCCAAAGACATAGGATTTAATCCCCTATGCCCAGAAGGGGGAAGATTAAGGATAAAAAATATCATTCCCAGTTATACAACCCAGCAATTGGATTAGGGAGAAAAAAGAAATGGAAAAAACCTGAAATTGGGTTTAAGTATTTTGTTAACCTGTACACATTCTTAATGTCAATTACTCAACTTTGAAGCCTAATTGTGATGGATTTACACAAAAAAAAAATTATACATATAAATGAAATTAGATCTTGTAGTTGTTAAAGTGCTCTAATGAACACAAAAAAATCGAAGCAAGAGTTACAACCTAAAAATTGAAGCCAAGTGATTTTAATATTTAGTAACCTATACAAAGGGTAATTACTCTGGGACCATGGGGTTATACTTCTACATTAAATCTCAGAGCCAATTTAAAAATGGAGAATGTAATTTCCCAACAGAACATATACAAAGCAAACCAACCAGAGCATACAAACAGATTAAGGTTTTAAACACAATATTAGAACCTGAAAGAAAAATTAGGTTTTGGACAAACATAAAAAATGAATGGCTCCAATCTGTAGTTTTGCTGCGTGATGCAGTGAACCCACAACATGAAACGCCAAAATTTCAAACTTACACAATAATTCCACAGTTTTTAGTATACCCCTTAAGAAAATCAAACTAAAAAACTACAAAAGAAGCAATTTTCATGGTTGACCCTCCACTTTAAACATCGAAGTAAAACAAATTAATTACCAAGTATTTGCTTCATTCAAGTGGGATGTACAGGGATAATTTGTAGCTGTAAGTGCTAAGTTGTAAGAAGAAGTAATAGTTCTCAAGACCCAAATGAATGCATTACCTTAAGAGCCAAGAAATATCAAATGCATAAACAAAATCAAGTAAAATCACTTCCAAAAATCACAAAAGCAGGATGAATTCGAGCTTTATGAGCAAACAGGGGATACCCATTAGACCCATTAATCGAATGTTATAAAAAAGAAGGTTAAAGGTA